>JAEIIJ010007768.1:0-30144 GCA_018904815.1 Drosophila ogumai
AATAGGAATGCTTAGAAAGTGAGTTCAATAAAGGGTTAAATATATTATAACTATTTATTAAATAAAGAAGAAAATAATTGTGGATTCTTTTCATCATATATTTTATAATTTTTATTTTACACAAATATAGACTTTTTAAATACCCAATATAAAAAATAGAAGTGATAATTAATTACCTTTAACCAAAAAATAATGCAAATTCACCAAGAACCATTGAAAGTGTCAATAGATTGTCAGTATTTCGGCAGGGGGATTTCCTGTTTCGTACTTCAACCAACTTCCTTAACATTATGGTCAATTTCAAATGGGTCAAAAATGCATTTTTTGGTCAGCGTTCTATTATTTCAAAAAAAAAAAAGGAGAACCCAACCCTCCGAGTGTGAATTAGCATAAATGGACAAAGGTGCTTTTCAGTTAACTGCGGTTGGCATCTAATTAATGTGAATGTGTTGGCATTGCATTTGCTGGCAGTGCGTTGCTGGCCAGAATTTAAATTAAATAAAGGGCGGCAGCTGTGCGTAAAGGCTTCTTCTTTGCCTATTTTCCGATATCTAATTATGCGGCGTGAAAATGCAATGCATGTACAAATATTGACGCGTCACAAGTCTGTTGTGTCTGCTGGCCATGTTGTTGTTGTTATTGTGTTGCAGTTGTTAACAGTAATTTCCATAGTTGCCAGGCTTTTTTTGTTTTTTGTTTGCCTTTCGGTGCGTACGTGTGTCTATTTAAAGTGGATCTCAAATCGGACATTATTGAAACAGTTTGAAGTGGCCACCAAAGGCATTTGTTTAAACAAAACAGTAAGGGAGTCTAGTGGAATAATGATGGATGCAGACAAAACATACACTTTTGGATATTGTTTGTAAAAAAAAAAATAAAATTAGTGAGATCAATGGAGGAACTAGAACACAAACTAAAATTAAATTAGGTGCTTAGTGTTGGTTTTATGATTTTTTAAAAGGCTTTTTTTGAAGTATTTCTTAAAGTATTTTTGGTATACGTTTTGTATAATTATTTTTGTTTAATAATATTTAAAATTTATACTTTTTATTCTCCGTTGAAGGAACCTTGTAATAATTTGTACCCTTCCGAACACTATATTTATTCTTTTATTTGTTTCTTATTTTGTATTTTATTTTAACCTTAAACTCTTCACTTTCCCTTCATGTTAAACTGTGTTAAACTGTGCTAAACTCTCTTCCCATTTCCTATTCCGTTTACCTATTCCGTTTCCAAGACAAGGTCCTGTTCTCACCTTAACCCCAAGCCTGGCACCTGACAAAACTTAAGCCAGGCTAAGAACACGGCTCTCAGTTCCTCGCAGGAGATGTGGGTTAAAATCTAGTTCAAGTGCGTGAAGAGTAATTAGAGGATGTGCCTCAGTGTATGGGTGTTTCTACAAATTGTGTAAGAAACATTCTTAACAAATATTTAGACAAGAAAAAAAATAGAAATTAGAAAAACAGCTCTCTCGCTGAGCGAGAAATCCACCTCAAGTGGACACTCGAGTGGAGAGGAGGCTCTGGGGGTAATTAAAAGTCAGGAAAAACTATATGCACATGTATGCCGAAGGAATTGAAATTGCTTTTTAATATTTTCAACAGATTTCCACTTAGAGATTAGCCTGGGGATGAGATGGAAATGGAGATGATGCACCTACGCACATCTGAGTGACAGACAAAGGGACCCTCTTTATCTCTCGTCTATATATTTAGCTTGGTTCTGGTGCAATGTTTGTCCAAGTGTGCTGGATCTCCGCACAGCTGACACAACTTATAAGGGGGATATATATATATACACTATATAGAAACCCGACTCACTCCGAGAAGAATAAAGAGTGTGAATGAGATGTGAACTGCATTAGTAAGTCGAGCCAAGTCGCGTTGAGTAAGTACTTTGCCCCGCGCACTGCACTTCCGTTTTTCGGTTCCCCGAAAGTGTCACGGAGTTGGGTTAAATTGTGTCACAGAGGTGTTAAGGTCTAATTCCCGGAAATTCTGAATAAACAGCTGCCTTTTCGGTAGGTGGTGAGGTGAAAATAAACATGTAACAAAGCCTAAAAACAAACAGGATAAAAGGTTTGAGTTTAGTTTATTATTTTAGTAAACAATTTATTATAAAGTAAACTGATAAATATTGAATTTAAATATCTTTTTTAAACGACATTAAAATAGAAAATATGAAAAATTAATCAAAGCAGAAGAACGTATTTTTTGTAATTTGTATAAAATGTTTATTGGATCATTTTCTTACTTACAATTTTAAAAAATATTTTTTTACGCTTACAAGATTATTTTTCCTTTTAAAAGAATTATATATCCTTCATTTATTATGTAAGCATTATAGAAATAAGGTAAACATTTAAAATAATTCTTTATATTTATTTTTAAAATATATGTTAAGCTCTTGAAGTTGTTTTTAAATATATAAAAATCTTGTTCTTAATTTCTTACCATAATTCAGTTATATATTTTCACTCAAGTCTTATTTACTACAAATGTTGATATGCTTTAATGTTTTTTAAATGTTAAACAACATGTATATCAAAGTCTGACCAGCACTTTATTATTTATTCATATTATTTTCTCACAACCTCCGTCTACAGTTTATTTTTTACTTCGCTCCTCAAGAGTAACTCGATCGTCTTGTGGCCATGCCTGGCCTTGCCTTTAATCCTAATGTTAAAAATGAGCAAAGTTTCCGTTTTTATTCCCTCCATTTGTATTATTTTCAGTTGTTTGCATTTTATTTGTTATCTCACTTGCAACTATCTGCTTGGCCGCCGGCCATTAGACCGAGCCGCACCCAGTCCGAAAACTGAAAAACTAAAAAAACTATTTGAATAAGAGAAGTCCGTTTGTGATGTGAATAATTCCACCACATTACACACTTGCAACGCCTCCTCCCCTGGCCAGTTTCCACCCGGATTTTCCTCGCTTTTCAGCTGCATTTGTGGTGCACATTTTGCCTAGTCAAGTGGTTGGATTTCGGTGGTTGCGAACCGTCGGTTTCGGCGGTTTCGTTTGCCGCTCGTTTATTTGGGAAAGTTGATTTGTTTTGAACTGATTATGGGCATGTTCGGTGCGGTGCCGTGCGGTTTCGCTTTGAGTTCGACTGCGTTCCGGATAATAGTTTTAAATAAGTTAAAGTCGCCATTTAATTGGCCCAAGCACCGCAGAGGATCTGAGAGATGCATTAATGTATCTGCAGCCCACAATCTGTGTGACAGAGACGTGACTTATCGGGAAAGCACACAAGGCAGATCATCATCATCATCATCGTCGTCGTCAGTCTGTTCTGGTCATTAAAAGCTAAACAAATTTCATCGCATTCTACTCGTGCTGGGAAAATGCTGTGAGACGCCGTCAGTTTTCCTTCCCCGTTGTTGCCCAACAATCTCACAGATGCCTACACCTGTCGCCTGACTAATTTATATCTTGTAGATAAAGCATCGCATGACATGTGGTCCAGCACACACCACTCGGAGTTATGGCCAGAGTTGACCAATATGAAATCATTAAACATCGGGGGCCCCAAGAAAAGACGACGACAGGCAAACAAATTTGTTTTCAGTCTCTGTAATTTGCATAATTGAGTTGGATGGAGCATTGTCTTGGGTTTCAGATCCCCAAAAATATCTGATAAACCATAAGTGCTGGGCCCTGGCAAGGTTGCTGACGTTTTCCCTGTAACTCGGACACACTCACACACACGCACACCTGTTTTGAGTGATTGAGTTATGGTCCTAAAGATTGTACAGCAGAGATTTTCTGAGGCATTAAAGTTTTGAATTTTTGATGTCAATATGCGTGGATGGGAATAAACATGGGAGTTGGTATTAGCTATCAAGGTAGGTGGAATTATTGGCCAGCTAAAGGTAGATGGAAGTGGATAAAGATGAGGTAATAAACAAGTTAATATACGAGTAGATGGTGGAGATAGAAAAGAACCAGGAAAGTGCTTTATAAAATAGAGAAAGAATTGAAAAGTTTACTTAATTAACTACTCGTGAAAATTATAATACATTTTTCATATGAAAGGAGAAGAAGAACTACATTTTGTACTATAGTTCAGAAACCTTTTTCTCGATTTTACTTTAATAACTCTATAAATTCTTCGATTAGCACTTCCCTTTTCAATTTATCCTATTTATTCTTTACTTTATTTTTTATACCACACTAAAAATTATTACTTCCTTTACACCTTTAACTCTCCATAAATAAAAAAAAAGCCTCTATCAATCAGCATGATATATACCCTTTATCTGAAATGCTTCCTTATCGATTCAAGAAATACCAACTGAAAACCTTCCATCAAAGTTAACTACACATTTTTTACGATATAATTTCTGAGTAATCAGAGACCGAGCATTCGGCCCATTCGAATCCATCTGCCCACTAAGATTACACAATTTGCATACCACTCACGTCTCCTCAGACAGTGTCTCAGGATCTCTCCTTCGGTGTTTGGCTACTGAAGACTAAGTGGAAACCGAGGCAGAAACCAAACTCGAAACCGAAACCAAATAGAAAACTGCGTTAAATTATGATAAAGCCCGGTCTCTGCCCATTCTCTCCTCGGTTATTTCCTCGTTTTATATCTTTTTCAGCTGCCTTTTTCTCCAGCTTTTTTTTCAGCTTTTTGCCTCGACCGCAAAATGAACTGACCAAATGGCTCAGACAGCGGGAGGAGGGACGTCTGGAAATACATTTTGCTAAATGCAGTTTGGCTGCAGATTAGTGCGAGTTGATTATTTACTTTGGCCTCAAATTGTGCAATGCAAATAAACGGAGCCGCAGCATTATTATGTTAATGGCAAACGAAATGCAGTTGCAGTTGCAGTTTTCAGTTCTCGGTTTCTTGCCTCGGCCATGCGGGTCGTAAATTGCAAACTGCAACTTTAACAGCAACTTCAACTCCCAACTCTGCCTGAAAATTTTTCAGACAAAAAACCAAAGCCAGGGAAAAGGCAAATGCATGTTGATTATTTTTATTGCAATTGACAAAAGCTTGAGGGGAATAAAGCCAATGTTAAAGTCTGGCGGCGGTTAATTCTTTTGTAATTGAACAGCAGCTGCCGTTGGCTTTTCCGGATTTAATTTCTTTCTTTGCCAGCAGCTGGAACTTGAAAGTTGTCAAAGAAAAATAAGCCAAGTGAATGTCACTAAAGACACCAATTGATTTGTGGGAAATTTTAGGGATATTATACAATATTTTAAGAGATTTATTAGAAGCTGTAGCAAGAAGATTGTTTTCTATCTCTTCAGATACTTTCTTAAGTTTAAGTGACTTTTATGTTTCATGCTTCTTTAAATTTAATTAAATATATTTTAAGCAATTAAATATGCCCCATTTAAGGCATATAAATCATTTCAAGACCTACCCCTCCCTTTCGGCATTCCAAAACCCTCCTTTAAAAAGCCATTATCATTATAATAAACCCACCTTTTGAGCTTCCCTTAACCTGTATCTCTTTCAACATTTTTCGCACATAAATCTTTTAACAAAAAATACAACAAAAAATAAAGAAACTCAAACACATCGTGGGTGATCTTCCCTTTTATTCGTGGCAACACAAAAGCGCATTCATGATTGATTATCTTCCTATAATTCATTAATTTGACACCCACGCTCACTCGAAGAAATATATATCTAACCGAAAATAGATGAGTTTCGGGTGAATATTTTAATAATCAATAAATTATTTCAATCATTTTGCGCAAAGAATAATAAAAAAAAAATCTGCCAGTGCTAGAGAGGGCCATACCCAGAAGAAAGAGAGGGGTGAGAGTTGCATGATGATGCGCCCGCATAAACTGGCAACACAGAGAGAGAAGGCATGATTTCTGCTGAGTCAAGATAACGCACACCGAGACAGAGACAGGGATAGAGAGGGATTGGCAATAGTCCCCGGGAAGTTTATCTTGTCCAGGCAATCGCGTTCGATTATTAACCCTCATAAATAAAGGCCTCGCACTGATGGCGACACAGTAGCTGCCTGTGCTTAGCCCCCGGGGCCATCCTTAACCCCTCGCCAAGAGCCTTAACCCTCAGACTTGCGGCCCAGACTCCTCATTTTCATTAGCATGTGCGTGTGCACCTCAGCCTGTCGTTATGTGTCTTACACTTGACGAAAGCAGATGATTCTTAAGATAAAATAAACTCAATTAAATTAAATTATTATTTGTTTTACAAGGAGGGAAAATGTAGACCAATAAAAGTTAATATATAATTCATTTAATAATTATTGCAAAGTCAACAAATATTTTTAAAATAATTTAGGAATTGTTATTGATTGTTCCCAGATTTCTAATCATTTTAAAAGACGTTGAAAAGTATGCAACAGTATATTCTAGGATCAGGTACCCCTAGGACATTTCTTGTAACATACCTTTCGATCTCAATTTATTTTATTTTAAGTCCCTACAGATTTATTTTAAATAAATAGAATATTTATTTTATTTTATTCTCCTTCAGACCCTATTTTTCTTGAAGTGCACTTTTTGCTCTTCTAATAAATGTTTTTCAATTTTCATTGTGGTTAGTAATTTTTTTTTTTATTCGTTGCTCATCATGCAAGTCCATTGTTGTTGGCTGCGGCTTTTCGTTGAAAAATAAAGGAAAAAGAGCGTCGGAAAAAGGAGGGAAAATGCTTTATCATCGACTGGCTGATGATGGCGGGGGCCTGAGGTTCGCTCGGCTTTGTTGGCTTATTGAGCCATAACTGCAACTTTGTTTGTTCTTTCGCTCGTTATAATATTTTCTTTTTTTCTGTGGTTTTCCTCATTTTCCTTGAACATTTTTATTTTTTGCTGATTAATCAAACTTTTTTTACTTTATGGGGTTATCTTGGTGGTGAAAGTGGCTTAAGCTACAATTTTTCTTATATTTTGATAACTGAATTAGGTTTTTTTTTGTGAAGAAATTAATTGAAAGTAATTTGAAGTGGTGAACTTGATTAAATGTTTGTTCAGTGAGCTTAAAAATTTTGTCTTACATTTTTAATTGGCTTAACTTTAATTTCAATTGGAAAATATTTCACTTTTCATACAAACCAATTACTCTAAGAGACCTTCCCTTACCTGCATATTTTCCAACTATTTTTCCCTTCAATGTTTTATCAATATTAGACAAATCATTATCATCTGGCTGCCCTTTTTCCCGATCATATCCCTCCTTTTAGACCCAAAAAAAGCGACCAAAGCCAATTGGCAAGTCATCATTTTTCACGGCCTGCCAAAGGCGCCCGCTTATCCTGTCAGAAAATGTTTTTTATTCCTTAAAAAAGGAAGAGAGGCACCCAAAAGGTGACCAAGCTAATGCCATGTCCTACCATTATAATTTCCCACATTTTATTTTTTGTGCCTTCTCACCGAAACGGAAACCAGAAATGTTATAAATCATTCGCCGGGGCATATTTTTAATAGAGTTGCTACTTTGAGTTCTTTTTTCGCCCCTTTTGAAGGCTCGATTGCGGTTGATTTTGTTGTGGGTCTTAATTAAAATGCCAGTTGGCTAGTTGGCCAATTTGAAAAGGGTAACAACATCGCCTTTGTAATCTTTTAATTAGCAAACAAAAATATTTTCTCCCTGGTTCCCTACTAAACTCGTTATCTTGCTTCCCTTTTTTGCAGGTGAGTGAACTTTCCGAGGGATAACAAGCCAGATAAATGTGATTCGAGTAAGAAAACTTTATAAGCCAAGCGTTCAAAAATGAAGGAAAATTCGTTCATTGAGCAGAGTCAAATCAACTGAAAATCTTTTCACACCCAAAGATACAATGGAAGGGAGGGGGGATGATGCTGAATAGCGGGATAGGGATTTCCTTTTTCTTTTCACTTTCTCCGCCGGGCAAACAAAGCGGTTTTCTGGGTGTGTGTTTTGAGTGACAAAACCGCAACAGACATTGACTTTTCACTGGTTTTCCTCCTGCGAAAACTTTAAAGAACCAAAGAGCCAAGAACATTGTCATCATCATCATCATCAGCAGGCATCAGGCAGCCCAACATTTCCTTCCGCTTGTTAGAGGCTTTCTTTTTTTTTTGGGATTTTGGGGTGGGAGGTTGAAGTTCCTTTCTTTTCTTTTTCTTTCTCTTTTTTTTTTTTTTTGCAAGCGTCACATTTGACGCTTCAGAAGAGGGGGGGATTAAGGGAGAAAGGGTGGCTTTTTCGAGGGTCTACTGTAACCGCCGCTTGGCATATGGTTTAGTTGGTTTTGGCTTCTGGAAGCTCCATGTGATTGATGGTTCTCCCCTTTTTTTCTTCGGCCATCTGCACCTGTTGTCACTACCCGTAAACTGGAAAAGTTGCTGAAAAGTCAAGCCAAATTCTGAGCCAAAGAGAGTTGCAGCAGATAGGCTGGGAGCTCTATGAAAATGGAATAGCCCTAAGGGGAAAATATCCCTTGCCATGTTTATTATTGCCTTTTCCTGTTGGGATTATTTTCTTGAGGGAAAAAGAGACCCTAAGGAAATGGGTATTAGACGTCCAATCAGAGTTTTATATATTTTTTTGGGGTATTAAGAATGATAGCTTTTATAAGGAAATGAAAATATAACCTTAATGTTAATATTTTCTTAAAGAGTTTTATTGAATTTGATATTTTAATATTTAATAATATTTACCAGTACTAAAACTACTTCTGATTTATAGTAAATAATTGGGATAAAATCCTGATATAATATTTAGGGTTTTTCTGTTTTTTACCACATATTTTTATAATCCTTAACCTAGCAGAACCCAAGGTACTTTCTTTGAATTTAGCTCTACTTTCTCTCACCTCACATCGAATTTTCCTTTTCAAAGGAGGGCACTACTCTTTCCTACACCGACATGGAAAACATCTCTAAACCTCTAAGCAAGTTGCGTCTCGGTTCTCAGCTTCCGGAACCTTGTACGTCAATGTCAAACTTTGACAGATGCCGGCTGGCAAAGGAAAGGAGTAAAAGGAGGCGAGAAAAAAAAAACCAAAGCATGGATTTACTTTTATTTTATTACTGTCATTGTTGCTCACTCGCTCGCTGCCAGTGGGTGTGATGGGGTGAGTGGGGTGGTGTGGTGCTCCATGGCCGTTATGTGGCTTTTGCGTAAGGATACTGGGTCCCGTTCATGGTCGTCGTTATCCCTTTGGCTCCTTTATCATCCATCTGTGTTCGCCGTACTCCGTTCTCTCTCAGCTTTCTCTCCTCTGCCTTTGTTATCTGCTGTTTAGTCAGGCGAGCGACGGCATCGGGGAAAATGGGTGAAAGTCTTTCGTCCTGCTGGCAGCTCTTTTTGGCAAGTCGTAAATTAAAAATGGCTTAATATGTAAATCCTGGCAGCTGCCTTCTGTCTCCAAGAGAGGTCGTCATCCTCCTCTCTGGCTGGGATTAGTTTTGTGGATATTTCGGCTTACGCCTGTCCCTGTCTTCGCATCTGTATCTTTGCATCTCGACTTTTTCTTCGGACATGCTGCTGCATTGTGGGGTTAATGCTGCTACAACCCCCCGACTCACACACATGCATCTGGTTATTTGGCTTTTGTTTTCCTTGGCTGTTGCGACACTGATATGCTTGTGTTGTCATTAGTCAACAACAACCAATGTCTTTGCAACTCCTTCTGGAGCCTTGCTGTCCTTGCTGTGTTTGAAAGACCTGCCTGAGTCATCATCAGGAGCTGGAAATTCAATTTAGTTTTGAAAAGAAAGGATTAATTTAATTTTATGAATTAAAATGGGGAATTTCGGGTTAGAAAAATATTTTCCTGGAAGCTTGAAGTTTTGTTTTTAACTTTCAAAATTAAATTACTCTACTCTACTTTATAGAGATATTTATATTAAATTAATCAAGTTTCCCCCTTAACAGTTCAAGGTTCTTAACCTTATCTATGTGTTACATAATCCCCGCCCCTTGGCTGCCCTTTCATTACCCTATAAATTTGCATTAATGGCCACTCTGCATCATTCCAATTTTCCGAAATGGATTGCCATTAATTTATTCCCTTTGCAAATTGCAGTGTCATTTAATTTCACTTCTTTTTCTCTTTCATAGAGATATATACTATATGTATTTCCTTTTTTTCCCCGCCAATTTGCATTAACATCTATGTGCAGTTGTGTGCGTTTGCGTGTCGTAATGCATTTTAGTAATTATTTTAGCTGCTTTTCACTTTTGTTGAGAGCCCAGTGACAGTCATTAACATTTGTACAAATTTTCTTTGCCAACTTGGCCATAATTTAATTGCCTTTATGACTTTACTAGATGGAAATTAATGATTGTAATTTATCAAATTAATATATATTACTTTTTGCGGTACGGAAAGGAAAGACTTTTTATTCTAGATGGCCTTTGTTGATGAGATTGCAGTGTGGTTTTTTTCCAATTAATTGTTTGGTAATTGTGCCAGTTAATTATATAATGGCAATGCCACTATTTACACGACTTAATTTGGTTGCTTAATGAATTAATTATTAATTATGCACAGCTTTTTCTATAGAGAATTTTTGAAAGAGGTTTTTACGTAACAAAACAGAAACAGAAAATATACTTTTATTTCAACAATTACGCTGTCCTGAACCCTTTTAAAGTCCTGCATGAACCCCGCCTCAGAACTTGAAAAGTGCAGAGCAGATCCTTGTCGATGTTCATCATGGCTCCGGCATTTTCGAACTCCCCGCAATAGTTGGGCGCCGAGAAGATGGTTACTAGCCCCCTCTTCGAGAAGAACTCATAGCCATCCTCGACGCACTGATGGCCCCGACAGATGAGGCTAAACCCGAAACGGCGCAGGAAGCCACTGACCACGTCCGAGCCGAAGGTGTAGCTCACGCCCCGCGCGTTGGGCCCCCAGCCAATCGTCCGCTTGTCGGGATCGGACCAGAGAATGTCGCACACCAAGCCGGACTCAGGTATCTCCAGGGGTCGTTCGATCTTCCGGATCTGGTCGAGGCTGAACAGAGTGGGGCTCAGGCCGCCGTGGCAACAGAAGATGTTGTTCTCGATGGTCGCCGCCAGAGGCAGGCAGTTGTAGCAGTCGACAAAGGTGCGCCACAGCTTGACCGTAAAGCGCCGCTTGCACTCGTCGTAGAAGCCGTAGAAGTGATTCAGGCCGGAGCACTCGTGGTTGCCGCGCAGCAAAAATATATTATCCGGATGCCGGGCCTTTAGGGCCAAAAGGAGAGTCAGGGTCTCAATGGACTGCTTGCCCCGGTCCACGTAGTCTCCCAGGAGCAAGTAGTTCGTATCTGGCGGATAGCCATTCAGCTTGAAGTAACACAGCAGATCCTCAAACTGTCCGTGGATGTCGCCGAGCAGGTTGATGGGCGGCAGGATCTCCAGGAGCGTCGGCTGGCTGAGAAGCACGACCCGCGCCTGGGCACACACACTTTCGATGTCTCGAATGGACACCGACGAGCAGTTGTCCAGGGACAGTGATGCTTTCAGTCTGCCAATAATCTGGTCCAGATTCAAACGCTCCTGGCGGTCGAGGGTGGACATGGCAGTCTGCTTTGGAATTTCGTGGAGTTTTTGCTTAGACATTTTTGGACATAAAAAGCAATTGTGTGGAGATGTGATTTCTAGGGCACCGTTACAATATTTTGAACATTTTCTAGAAAAGATTTTGTTGTTGGATTGTATTTTAAATATTTTTAAAAATAAGCCTCACCATTTTATGATATTTTAGCAGGCTAAAATGTCTTTCTTTTTGTTTGGTTTATTTTTCATTCTTAGCTTTTAGCAAGCTTCTTGGCCAATCTCTCTACAAAAAATGTCACCAAGTACATACATAACTGTCTTTCAATCAACTAAATTTCAAAACACCAGCCATCAGTCTACGTCCACTAAGCGTCCCGTTCCCCCCGAACCCTGGTAAATCCCCCCTAGAAACACCCCGTCTCTCTTGGCGTGTCCGCCCTTCATCTTTGTGTGAGCCATCGCATCCGTTGCTTTTATTTTTCAAATCAACATAATGGACACTTTGCCCGACGGCAGCATCACGCCCCCACACCCCCTTATCACACCCCCTCCAGCCATGTCCAAGCATATATAAAAAAAAAAAACAACAAAAATTACAAAAGGCAACTTCAGTTTTTGGGCTTTGACAGCTGACACAGAATGCAGAAAGCGAGCGACGCATTTTCTAGTGGGAGGGCCTGGGCCTGGGCCTGGTCCCCATCCCCCCCAAAGCAGCCACCACTCCGCCACTGTCCTCGCCCTCCAGGGGTGGATCAAGGCCTCCTCTGCCATACCTCCCCCTTTTTGCCCAGTCAGTTCTTAAGCCGAAACCTACCGCAGATGCAAATTTCTACGCTTTGTCCTTTTCTATTAATGCACTGGGGGAAATATTTCAGGTTTTTCAGCAGGGGCAGATAGTTCTTCAGGAGTAATCAATCAATTTCAATGTTCAAATATCAGAAATGCCTTTCAAAATTTCCATAAAATTTTATTATTAGGATGGGAGTATTTAATTGTTTTTCCTAAATTTCTCTCAGTGCTTGTCTGTCTCTCTGTCACTCATTAAACATTTTGCTAACTGCAACAACCGAGTGTTGTTGCCGCTGTTCGGGCTGGCTGGTTGTCATGGCAAGTGTCACAACAGTCGCCTGCATTTTGTTGATTTTACGAGCATGTGACAGGCTGAGATTCTGCGAATGCATCAACCCTGAACCGGAGGAAAGGAAATTGTGGGAGGGAGTCGGACGGAAGCGGGCAAACAAATGTAAGTCGTGTGATTAGTAACGGATTCCGCAAAAGGGGATCCCCGAGCACTCAGACCTGGACCCACTCTCTGGGCCTTTGAACCGCGCCCCTGATCCATCAGCTTGACAAGAACATATCTGCCCACATATGAGTATTTTCACCCCACTCCCAAGTATTTCCCACTTCAAATTCTTTGATGAAGCCCTGTCTGCTTTTTTTGTTTTGCCCATTTGCCTTGACACAGACCCTCAGAGCGCTCGGCACTTTTCGCTTGCCATTTTCATTTATTTTGCCCATTGTAGCCAGCCCGCAACTTTGATTTCGTCTGGAGCAGCAGTCAGGCCCTCCTTGGATTCATTTTAATTAAATTCTTAGAAAGAGAAGAGTATTTTTAAATTAAATAAATTGAAGGCGTTAAATTGTTTTTGAAGTTAATAAATAGCTAAAATACCTATGTGAAAATAATTTAGCATTAGTATAGCAATGAGATTAAATTTATCTCTTGTGATCTTTTCCATCCTCAAAACAAAAGAGTATTCATAAATGAGCCTCACTCATTACACTTTTATTTATTATTTGCACTTTTCCCCTACATTACCACTTCTTCTTCTGGTGTTGTGCAAGTAAATAAAGAAAAGATTTCACACGAATTATTATCTCTGCACTTTGCATTCAGAGAAAGGGGGGTGGTTTGAGATTTGAGGCTATTTTTGGATGAGTCGCTTCTGTTTCATAGAGCAAACACAGCTGGAACCTTTTATTATACTCTATAAGCTGGGTATTACAATTTTAGTCAGCAGTTTGAGAAGGAGTCATTTTCGCCCCTAAAAATTACTTGAACTTTATTAAATTTCTGTCATTAATATGCAGATTTATTATTTAAAAAAAAAAAACTGACACAAAACAGCTTTCCGAATTAAAATCAGCAAATTTTTGGCTTAGCTACGATCGATTTCTTTCCAATTCGATTTCATTTTTCTAGGGTATCCAAACTTCGGTTTTCTTTGTTTGTTCTTTCTTTATTTTTGGTTGGTTCCCAGCTGAGTTTTTGCTTTGCTTATCTAAATGCACTTCTCCCCTATATATTTATCTTCTTACTCTTGCACATAGTCTGGTGTTCCCTTTAGGCCTGCTGTTCTTATCTCTGTATCTGTTGTTATTGCTTTTGAATGCCCGCACACATTGGTGCACTGGGAAAAAATGTATTATAACAAGTATTTATTGGAAATCAATGTAAAATAAAGTTCAAACTAACTAAAAAGAATTTAAAAACATCTACATAAATTTAAAATTAATATATGCAATAAAATAAATGAAAATCGTAGATAACTATATTTTCTATATTTCCACCAGCAATTAGAGTAACTTATTAATTATTTTACATACTTATACCATAACTATCCCATTTATTTCTCTCTCTGCTTTAGCAGTAGCATTCGCTCTCCATAACTATCCCATTTTTTTCTCTCTCTGCTTTAGCAGTAGCATTCGCTCTCTCTCCCCCACTCCTTTTGTTTGTCGTTGTAGTTGTTAATTGCTTGCCGCTACTTTCTTGCACTCCATCACTCTCTCGCTCTCTCCAGACTCCCTTTCTCCCCCCGGTTAATCACTGCACACATCAATGCGGTAGTTGTTGTTGGCTTTCCTTAATGGGTTTTTATTTGTTTATGCATATATGTATGTATGTATGAGTACGAAGATGAGGGATGCCCCCTGCTGACCGCTCTGCTTTTTGTCCCAGACATTCTATATCTTCTGTATAAACATGCATCTCCTTCTAGCGGCTCATCTTTAGCCATTTCCCCGCTTTTTCTTTTTTGAAGACTCCTGGGAATTTTTACAAATGTTTTCAATGACAAGTGCTCTTAGCCAGAGAGGAGGAGGTGGGTGGGCTTTCTGTGGGTGGTTAGAATTTCGAAATTGTTTATAGTTAGAGGGGCGTGACAGCGACTTTTAAGTTATTAATTATTTGTTTGTTTGACTTTTTTGAAGTTTTCTAGACTTTTTTTTGGAACGGGAAAACTGGGGAGGGAGAAAATGGAAATGTGATTAATTATATTTTTGTGGGGTGTTCTACTTTCCGAATATTTATTTGCTGAATTTATAATATGTTTCCTAAGACATTTTCAACTAATTTAAAAAATATTACTTAAGAAATTCTCAACTAATTTATTTAATGTTTTTTTTTCAGGTGAGTCCAAGGGACACTAAAAAAAATATCTTAAAAGTGCTACCCAAGAATTTGTAAGTTAAACAACAAAATCTCGATAAATATTAATTACCAACTGATTGATAGTTCCCAAGCCTACACTTTCGTTTTGTAAATACAAAACTTACCCCTAGCCTTCATAACAAACCATCAATCAAAGTCTTTGATTGATGTCATATGACGAAATTCGAAATCAATTAAATATTTATTATCAACAAAAAGAATCTATTCATAAAATCCGGAAATAAATATAGAATTTCCCATTGCAATTTGCTGCCCAAAAACATACATCAAATACATCTGTATACAATCCCAAACTTAATTAACACTAAAGTCGGTTCGAGGGGGGAAATGTCATTTCATTTCATAATTTCGATTTTTGACATTTGCCAAGGGGGTGCCGATGCAGTTTTTGCGGGCTGTGACTAATTAACACATTTATAGAGCGACAAACATGACGCACAGAGACATGGCCCTCATGTTGTACGATCCGTTTGTGTTTCGTAGAGAAAACCCACTCAGCTGACCCCGGGCATTAACATTTGTATCGCATTGTCGCTGGAAGGGAGTTTGTAATTATGCACAAACCGAAAGGGACAACTGTTGACATTTTCAATTGTCCTCATTTATGGCGACCCCGAAAAATGTTTGCTAATTAAGCCATCAAATAGTTGGTGGCTTTGGCTAAAGGGAAAGTGGTTTGCTTGGAAAAATAATCTAAAACTGATAAAAGACGCTTCTAAACGGACAAATCGAAAAAACTACCTAGAAAAACTAGCAATTAATATATGTAAATCTAAATATATATAAATTAAATTTTTAAATAATATTAAACATTATTATTATTATTTTTTATATTATTAAAGGACAAAAGTAATGCAACTTATCCTATTCCCTTTAAAGGATAATATTGAAAAAAGACAACAAGACCCAATTTAAGACCATTAAACCCAGAAAAATCAGACAAAAACTTCCCAAAAACCCCACAAAAAGATGCAGCTATCTGTAGTAAAGGGGAAAAACTGTAGAGTCCCACAGAAAAGCGTAGAAGAGGTCGTCGGACGGGCGGACAAAAAATACGCCCAGCTAGAGACGTGTGCCGCCAAAGCTTTTATAGCTGTCGCCCGTTCACACAATGCGGCGCGGCCCAGAAAACAAATATAAATCAATCCGGGACCAGAGGATCCCCCGCCGGAGAGTTTCCACCATATTACCAGAGACAAAAGACTCCGCCGGATAAGGCAAGTGGGGAGAGGTAGACACCAGAGATGCCCTGGCTTTTTGTTTATTTATTCATTGATTTTAATACACTGCCGCGGACAGGGGGGAGTGAAAAAGTTCTTGTAAATGGAAATGCATTTTCGATAAACCATTGGAAATTGATTTTTCCCCGACGCCGCCAACACAACACCTTTTCGGTGTTCCGTTCGTTCCCCTTGCCCCGAATTTTCCGACTAATTGTGCGTGTGTGTGACGTTGGGTGGCATTTTCTTGTTCCCTTTTTTTCTGTAGGGAAGCTGCTTTGTTTAGGATTTTCATTGATTTCCAGCTGTTTTTTGGAAATTAATTTCCCCCCTTAAAACGGTTTTCATTGTAATTTTAATATGCATTTTTCTGCGGTGGCCCTGCTGCTGCTGCTGCAGTTGTTGCTGTTCTTGTTTTATGGCTATTTTTATGTTTTAATATTTATGGTTTTTAATGTTCCATATTTAGTGGTTTCATTTGACTGCCGCTCCATGCACGATTCTCCAATTTCCTATACGGTTTCTCTTGTTTTTTATTGGCTTGTTCTGCAACGGAAATTGATCGTTAAAACCTACACAAACTGGGCCCTAAAAAACAAGGAAATTCACACGCTGTGGGAGGAATTATCTGGATTATGGCTGCTGGTAATTAATATGTTTTTACACATAATGAGATTTTGATATATAGGAAGGGAGTATGCATAGAATAGAATATGGAAGCTATTCTTTTAATATCTTCGACAGGGCCCTTTTTAGAAACCTTTTCAATATTATTTCCCGTTTTTATGTTCTAGTTGATCCCCTCTTCCTTGGCTGCCTGCACTTAGCCAAGTCGAGTGTAAACAATAGAAGACCAAGATGAGGAAAATGTAGAAAGGCTGGCCATAAAAGCAAGTGCAACACTTGATCAGCTTAAATCAAACAAAATGAGGAATAACATTTTCACTCACACATTTCCACCACTCACTCGCTTGCTAACAAGTCAAGTCAACTCGTCACTCCGGTGGGTGGCTGGGAAATGTTGAAGAGTGGGCGTGGCTGCGGTCGTTGAACGTCCAAGTCCCTCCACTAGTATATGGGTGGGCTCTGGGGGCAACTGTTATATATATTTTTCAAACATTATAGCACTTTACACTTTTCACACGCTAAAATAATATTTTTGCAGGCTGCAGGAAGCGGCAACGGCGGCGGTGGGGTACATAGACTTTCAGTAGGAAGTGTTTACTCTACTCCATTTGGCCGAAACCCCGCTCGTCGTCTCTCGAGTTGTGCAAACAGCAGAAAACCGTAAAGGCAAACAAAAGCCCAGGGAGCAGCGCCAAATGTCAAGTAGCCGTCAATTGGACAGGGCGACATAAGCAAAAGAAGAGGCTGAAGCTGAGATATATGGAGGGGAAAATCGGGGGAAAAGGCGCTGAAAAGCTGAAAAGCATAGCTGGCCAAACAGCAAGTGAGTTGGGACAGTTTTGTTAACCACAATTGGGCAGACGACACGAGATCCGACAAACGAGCCTTAAACTTAATGTACTGAGGGAAATAAAATTTGTTTGGATATTTAATGAAAACTATCCTTCGGTTTATTTTAATCTTAACTTTAAAATTGTTGGTAAAATATGGTTTGTGGGAGTTTGAAAATAATTCCTCAAGTGTTTTGTTTATTCAAACATATTTTTGTTTCAACTTTTTATTTTAAAAGGTGTAGTAATTATTTTAACCACCGGTTAAAATTAATATCAATTTTATACGTTAGACTCCTAGATGTTGGAGGTATTTTAAAAATACCCATTTAATTTGACTTCTAATTTCAATTTATTCAATTGTTATATAATTTTATATCTATTTTTTCACTGCTGCTACTAGTTTTTCACAGTGCCTTAAAAGTGTTTGCATTAGTATCCTGCTTGCCTCCTTCTCTTGGTCTCGGTCTTTTTCCACTTCGTCTTCGTTTGCTTCGTTTTCTTTTTCGTTTTTCCTTTCTTTTTTTTTGGGCTTTTGGGCAAACACTTTTACCGTTGACTTTGCTGCCCTTCTGCTGGCTTGTAGTTGTTTTTCCTCGCTTTTCCTACGCGAAAACTCTTTGAGAGGCAGGCGGGAAAACCGCTTAGCATGTTTACCGTTATGTACGCTCGGCACTTGAATTCGCCGCGCGTTGCATTAGTTCGCCGCATCCGCTTTTTGCCCAGGTGAGCGGTAGGGAAATGCGAGGAAATGGCGGGAAATAGGAAGCGAAAAAAGGGTTAAAGGGCGGGGGGACGAGGGCACACACCTGGAGTTGTTGGCAGCGGAGTGTAGTTGGGAAACTCTGCCGCCGTCGCTAATGTTTGCTCTGCTCTGTTTAACCCATAAACGTGCTTTAAGCCCGTCTCCTGCTGCGGATGCGTGTGTGCCTGGGTGTAAGTTGGGCTTTGGCAAACATTTTGTGCCGCGTCAAACGAGTCACGCACACACACGCACGCAAACACGCGAAATGGAGCAACTCTGCCGGCAGCAGGGTTGCCAAGTGGTGGGCCGGCTTTTGGGCCTTTGTTGTGACTGTACTTTGAGCCGACAAAAAAAGAAGTACTTGTTCAAATTTGTAAGTTTAACGTGTTTTTCTGACAGGCTAATTAGTTGCCAATCTTGACAAAAATCTTTGATAATTAATTAAGGGAAATTGTAAGGGCGATACACGAAAGCTAGCCTTGTTTTGATTGTGATTTTTACTTAAAGCTGGCAAAGTGTTGCATATTTTTTCAAGGAATTATATTTTCTTAAATTAACTTTAAACTATAAGTTCTTGGTAAATTTATTTCCAACTTAATTCCCTCACAAGTTGAGTCTTATTTACTGCTCGCACCAATTAAGCTTACAAAATACTTTCTCTTCCTGTACCTTATCCCCCGGCTAATTACTCGTTTATCTACTCAAATCTCCAGCAATTAATTGAGTTGAACATGCCCCATGTCATCATTCCCCCAGATAATCCCAAGAAAAGAACTTGATCTTGGCTAGAAGTAAAATTTAATTAATAAAACACAAAAAAAAGAGGGAAAAGGGCAAGAAACAATTGAGGAGAAAGAAGAAAAGGGCGGGCGACACGGCAGAGACGGCAGAGACGGCATCTTCTAAGCCAGAGGGACGTGTTGATGTCCATTTAAGTTAATACTGATTAATGCTGACAAATTAACTATGAAATTAATCAATGTCCGAGTATGTAGAGCAAGTTGAACAACAACGGGCCCGGAAAGTCGAAAAAGAGGCTAGGCCCCCGAGGTTGATAACATCGTTTGGGGACGCTCTTTCGGGGGGTCAGAACTTCTGTTGTTTGTCACTTGTGACGATTTATCAATGCCAGCATAAATAAGAGACGGGCGGGCATTTCATCAAAGTGTCAGGCAGATTATCAACTCACAGAAAGCGACGGAAAGACAGACGGAGACAGCCTCTCGACTTGACTTGCGTTGACTTTAGTTGCCATATAAATATAAATATATACACTATAGTGCAGAGACAGAGGCTAGCATTGTGCGTGTTTGCAGTCCATCAAACAACATGTGATAATTCCAGGTTCATCAGCATTATAATCAACATAAAAAGTCAACTTTACTTATTTATATATATAGGCAGAGAGACAGTGAGCCACAGAGAGCAACCATTTACCATGCAAAAGTGAGCATAAAAGTTCCCATCATCATACCATTCCCATTTCCATCTCGAGAGGATGAGGATGCTGCTCTGCCGGCTGATGATGATGATGATTGAGCAATGGCACGCAACGACTTTATCTTTATCTCCCAGTTTTTCCTTTTATTTGCTTTTTTTGGCATCCGAAATTGCATAATTTATTGCGTGTGACAAATCGTAAAGGCAGGTCTCGGTCCGGTTCCAACACAACTGTTTTGCATAACTAATTAAGTTCGCTTGGAAGATGGACATGCCAGTTGTTCCAGGTGTCACAGGGATTAATTTAGTCATCTGCTTGTAATTCGAGATCCTTTTTGAGGGGCTTAAACATTTCAATTGGTGAGGAGGAAGAGGTTGAAGGGATTTCGGGATAAGGTGTGACTTTATAATTGGGAGGAGGTATTTTTTGAGGATAGAAAAGGTAATGGTTAATAGAAAAAATTATATACAAATAATTTGTAGAGCTGATATAGTAATAATTTAATAAAATATTTCCCAGAGACTCTGAATACCATTTGTAGAATGCCAGTTTCATTCTTACTGTTCAAGTTTCTTACTTTAAAATGATCAATAATTTACATAAAAATTGTCTTTATTAAGCACAAAAGAAGGTCAACGCTTTACCCTAGATTTAAACCTGATTCTTCCTCCTGTTCCCCTTTAAAAAAATCCCCTGCTCTTCATCTCTTATTCATAATAAAGACATTAGGGCCTGCACAAAAACGGGGCACCACTCAGCAATCTAAATGAGAATGCGTCAGCGGGTAATTGGAAAGCTCAAAGCATAAATTATAGGCTAAAATGCAGCGATATTCAGAAAAAAAGAACCCATAAATTCGGGGCCACTTAGGAGATGTCACAACACCACCAACCGACCACGGATCGTGGCGGCGATAGTTAATTGTGACCATTGGATGAACAAATTTATGGTAGCATCGGTAGACGGAATAAAACCCCAAAGTTATGGACTGCAGGCGACAAGCAATCGCCTTGAAGATTTCCAGTAATCTTGACCGCCATTCGGTGCATGCATAAATTTTGCAAATTATGTGCAATGAGAGGCAACCAGCTCTCTGGTCCAGCCCGAGGCTATGGGGCAGAAATACCCACAAAAAATATACAAGAAAAAGAAGGAAATATCCAGGCATCATACTCCCCAAGCTAATTGAACCAGTAAATCGCAGTCACATTGCTTTCGGCCTTAAGACGAACCTGGACCTTTCTTTCCTTCATTCAGTCTCTCTCCTGTTGCTTTGTTTTTCTTTGGCTTTCCACTGTAATTCCTTTGCCATTGCGGCCCTGAGGGGGTTTTTCCGCTTTGGACACGACTTTGTCGTTGGTCTTTGGTGTGTGTTTTTACTGCTGTGGCCATTTTCCGATTGGAAAGTTCAAGTCTTTCCTTTCCGCCCTTCAGGCCATATTCTGTCATATTTTTTGGGCGGTGTCAGAGATAGGTTTCTGGCTACAAAAGGAAAGGCTGGAGGTGCGAGAAATTACAATAAATATAGAGGGGATTGAGCAATCTTATCTCTCAGCTATTTGCATATTTCCCCAAAAAATACCAGCAGCTGTAAGAGGTAAAGTCGGAGCGTATATGAATCCGAAATTAGATTCTTATCACAGAATGTAACAAAGATGAAAGAGGAGTCATATCCTGCGGCTGAGTACAAACAAGGAAGACAATTAATAATACTTAAAAAGGCAGAGGGGAGATGGGGGAATATGTGTGTGTCTATGCGAGGGGGTGTGTTTTTCAGGGTAATGAATAATGTTCACTCACCTGGAAGCCCACATTCTCCCCGACTGGAGTTGAGTTATTTGCAGCATTTTTCTACCCGAAAAATTATTACAAATTGCTTGGGTTTAGCCTGGACTTTAATTGAAATTAGGTGCGATAATTCAATGCATTTTTCGTCTAGCCCCTATATGCTCAAGCTAAGGGTAACCTTTGACCCAAGGAGGTGTGGCCGGAACATATGGTACTGTGGCTTAGAGGGGGTGTGTTTGTTCACTTTTTGTTGAATCAAGTGTGGTCACTTATGCGGCGACGATACACACACATCCCAGTTGATTTATGACAGGACATGTGCCGGGTTCAGTTTTTTCGGGAAGGAGAAAGGTCCTTCCGAATAAATGGTAGCAAAGCATGAAGTCCACAGCTGCTCGAAATGGTTTAGCAAAGGTGTGAAAGCGGTCAGGGAATTTATTTTAAAATAATTGGGTGCAGTCTGCTAAGCTTTCTAATTTGTTTTAAATTATTTAGGGTTTTTTATTAACATTTTGAATATTTAAGGAAGCTATCAGAAGGTGTAGTCTCCTAGATAATTTAATTTAAATAATAATAATAATTTCCAAATTCTTTCATTACAGGTAAGCATTTTCTGGACTTTTACTGCTTGAATTCCAATACAAATCCCAAATCTAACGTAAGTTTAATTCAAATACAAATTTTTAGTCATAATTTTCCGCTTAAATGCCAAAACAAATAATAGGAGAAACCTAAAAACGTGTAAAAAGAAAGGCATATTTACCCTGCAATCAATATCGAATGCATTTCCCATTTCCCATTCATAGGAATGCCATTTTCAAATATGTTTCGGACTTTTAAATGCGCCTTTGATGTCTGTTGTCTGTTTTGTGTTGTGGCGCCTGCCCCGCCCCCACCACATTGCTGATTTCGCCGCCTCTCCCTTTCCCTTTTCCAAAATTTCCCCGGCTTTTCCGACGAGACTGCTGCGCTGCCCCCTGGGAGTGGTAGCATATGCAAACGGCATTTTGTGGCTGCATCATTAACAGCATTGAAGCCAGAGGCGCCCGCCTGAAAGGGGGCTGAGGGTTGAGCCTCTCCTCCGCCGCTTCGACAGACAAAAACAATTACATTTCAATTTGGCTGATGTCAAAATCAGTCTCGAGGAGTACCCCTTCTCCTACGGCTGCCAAAAAACCAGCCACTGCTCAAATAATTGTTAATTGAAAATTTTGTTGCCAAACAGCGAGGGAAAATCAGCGGAAAAAGGGCTCTGCATGTTGCATGTGGCCAAAAATATTTATGCATTTAAACAATGCCAAATGAGAGCTATAAACAAAGGCAAAAAGGGGCTGGGCTTAGCCCGGGTCTGCAGGGGAATTTTCATAAATTATGCACAGCTGGAATTGTCGAATTCGAAATTCGATAATCATTTCATAAATTTTAATTGCAAATTCTGCACAATTAAATGGCAAAAGAGCGCTCAGCCCTCACAGAGACGCGAAAATTGAGGCCATGAAATATTCATGAAACATTCCCGAATTGTTTGTCAAGTTTTTGGCGGAAAATCCCTCAATGATCCGCAATTAAAATATTTAATTCTAATGTTTGGCCCGGAAAATGTAAACCGAATCGATGAGTGACTTGATGACAATCAAAGGAAATTAGGCACTAAATGTTTCAATAATAGAATCAAAACATTTTCAGCGACTGCTGCTGCTCCTCACATTATATTGTTTTGTGCAGCTGCTGATTGCTGCAATTAAAGCGTAATTAATTTAATTAAATTTAATTTTAAATTGGCTGCGGTGATGGACATAATGCTCTCTCTCCGGCTAATTGTTATCAGCGAAAAATCTTAATTGCTGTTCGAATTAACAAATTAAAATTGGTTGTGGGATAGTTTTTTTCTCCAGACCATCAAATATAAATCCAGCTCCAACTAGTGATTATATAACCATTTTGCATAGCTCTCAGGCTTTTTGTATGAATTCCCTAATTACCCTGGAGTATCATCAATAAAACATCAAAAGACCAAAAGCCGTGGAGCAGCCACCTGTTTTTGGGTCATCAACACATCTATCCCGCCGGGTGGTCTTGGCTAATGGTTAATGGTCTTTAGGAAAGCATTTAAAACGCGTTTGCTACATATGCTTGTGAGAAGATAATTTAGCAAAAAAAAAAACTAATTTTCCTGTGTTTTTAAGGGAGGTTAATAGGGGCAAAAGGATTGCGAAACTATTGGGGGATTATCTCTTTACGCATTTCCGCGTTTCCTTTAAATATTTCGGCAAAAAAAATCCTCCAAAAGTTTAAACATTTTGAGCCAATTTTACATTCAGTGAAATTTGATCGTTTATTTATATGAATTCTTAAGCTTATTTTAAAGGTTAAAATTAGGGAAAGGAAATATTAAAATATATATTTTTTGTTATAATTTTGTATTCTTAAATAGTATTCTTAGTTTACTTAACAAATATAAAAGTGAACTTTAATTTATTATATAAAATTCCTTGCTTAATAATCCTTCTCCATGGATTCTTTGATATTTTCTCATATTTTCCTTTGTGACAAACTCTCCCTGGGCATATAAGCTTTGTCTTTCCTTTTGGCCAACTGTCATAAGCCAGGTCTAAACAAAGGACTTTTTCCTTTTCCGCCTGGCCTTATGCCTGCGTGTACACTGTACAGTGGAGCCTTAATTAAATTATGACTACGTTAATGTGCCGTTACACTCGCTAAGTCCCCCCGCTGCCTCCATTTTAGTGGCTTTGCATGTCGCTGCTCATCAGCCGCAAATCGCTACCAACACACACACTCATTAACGTTAACACACACACACTCATTCGCATGGAGTAATTTTCGTTTCCTCTTCCGGGGCCTGTCCTTTTGTTGACTTCCGTTGCTTTGGCGTTTCGTGTCAGCCATTTGGCGAAATGTAAATAAAGTAATTAAAGTAATAAAATTTGTTTTTATGTTGCCAAACGTAGCACGGGTGGTGGCGGATCCTTCTTCAGTGGAAAGGTGATAATTACGCTTATTTAATCATTTATTATGGCCATTTTGATGTACGCTTTTTTGGTCAATGTTACCCTTTTAGACTGTCTTTCTCGTTTGTGTATTTTTGTGACTCTTTCTGGCTTTGTGCAATTGTCGATTAATTTGTTTATGACACGAAATTGTCGCGTTTATCACGTGGCTTAGTCGTTCATCAGGGGTTTCCTCTTTTTTGTTGCCATTTTTATTTTTCTATTTCCTGTCTGTATTTGCCTTTGTTAAGCCTTCAGTTTGTTTGTTCACGCTTTTAGTTAAGCTTCAGGGATACCCTCTGAAAATAGATAAATAAAGTTTGAAGTCTTTTATAAATATTTCTCTTTAAACTTATATAAGATTTGAGTTGTTAATTATTCGAATTATTCTTTAAATAAACTATGGAAATTTATCCTTTCAATCATCCTTTTTAAGTATCCGCAAGAGCTTACTCCTTTTTCCTGCTAAAAAAAAATAAATACATAACAAATCAATTAGTTTCCCTATTGCACACTCATATGACTTTGCATGCTATATATGCATGCATATATCAATTTTAATTTAAATAAAAAAATAAGCAGACAAAAAAGATAACCCTCCCAATTGCCATGGCAACTATGAATGCCAAAGTTTTTTGGAGCTGCAAGCAGACGTATGTAAAAAAAAACAGTTTTAAATTAAATACCAGACAGCACAGACAAACGAAAATAGAAAAAAGGAACCCTCCTCGAGAACCCACTGCCACTCGGAAGAGGAAAAATAAAAGAAAAACTGGGAAAAGCACAGCAACAACAAGGGAAACAGCTTCATTTAAATGGCACGCGAGGGCCGCACTTGAGCCCTGGACAGGCTCCCAAAAACTCCCTCCAGACTCCATCTCCTCACAATATGAACTTTAGCCAGACAATGTAATGAAAAAACTTCTCACACTTTTGAGGAGAAAAACCAGAAGCAGAATTAGAAGTATAGCTAAAAAAAGAGAACCCTGCAAATGTCTAGGGCGCGTATTAAATAGTTGCAATTTTTTATCACCCCCAAAAGCTGGGGGGAGATCCTTCTGTATATTTTTTGTTGTTGGTTTGCTGTATATCCAACAGTAAATAATTTTCAGGTTCAAGTGCCACATAATTTCCTCTTACTCTCCCTCTTGTTTTTTTTCTACAAATTACACGGTCTCCGGCACACCCACCACACCGATTTCTCGGCCCCCTTCTTTTCGGCAAAGAGCCCGCATAAATAACGCCATTAAACATGTTCGAACAAGGAACCAGGGAATAAGTAGGGGGTGTGGGAGGGTGGCAGGGAGGGGGTGATGTTATTAGTGGGTGCCAGGGTGTTCCTAGCCGGTGCTGATGTTGTCCTCCTCGTGCCTTGTGCGTTTTCGCGCTACATTTTTATCTGCCCATTTCAAGTTTTCTAAACAGCATTCAGCTGGGTTGCACTGCGAAAAAAAAGTTTAGGGAACACTGTGAAATATTTGGGGAATTAAAAAATAAGTTGTTTTATTTTTTTTAAATATTTTGAATGCTAAAACTTAAACAAATTAAATCTAAGAAATTATGTGGAAGTAAGGAAAAAGATTGAGCAAAGGACAAGACAACTTAAAATTGTTTTAGAAGGTAGTAGTTGCTTTAATTATATTTTATATATATTTTTGTATTTATTACATTAATTTATGATTTTTTTAACATAAGAGAAAACTATTTCTCAGATCTTTTTAAAGCCAAAAGCCAAAGAGTTCTGGATTTCTCTTATAAATTTTCTATTCAAAAACAAAATTAATTTTATACTATATATTTTCCTTCAGTACATTTTTTTTAAATTTTTTAGGAGTACCCCTAATTTTCCCTCAGTGCCCCGAGCAGCTTCAGTTTCGTTTTCAGGTCGCCTCTGCAATATATCAAACGATCCAAGCTCATGTGTCTGAGCCCTGTCGTGCGGTTGCCAGCCAGCAGACGGCCGCCTGTTCAATGTCCTGGCATCCTGTTTCTGTTCCTGCTCCTGTTGCAGCTCCTGTAGCCTCTGGTTTGGCCCCCCTGAGTGTTCCTGTTCCCGTTTCCCATTGCCTGTTTTTCCATTTCCCACTCCCCCTCTTCACCCAGACCCAGGCTTTGGCTTAATTGCCAAATGTGTTTAGGTGCGGTTTCGCCTTTCCATTGTCCTCGCTCTTGGCCCCGTGTGCGAGCGTTTTTCCGCACAACAGAATTAAAAAATGTGGCAATGTGGAAAAACAGGGGGGAAAACCAACCCAGAGGGTTCTTCATGAAGGACCAGGACCAACAGCTGAGGCCCTTTATTCGATACATCGCACAAATTTGCATGTTTCAGGGGACCAGCCCAATTCACGTTGAGCCGAGCGAAGCTTTTGAAGTTTTATGGTTTGCCATTTGATAACTTGGCACACGAATGGCGGAGTTTTATCCTGAATTTTCAGGGGGGTTTGGAAAAACAATGGTAATGCCTTTTGGCTTTTGTTTTGTGATTTTCCGATTGAATGGTCAGTTACGCGGAAGTTGCAGGGTTATGTTTGTAGAGCAGAGTGATTTCTAGAATTTTTTTAAACAAAGTTTTGATTTTAAATTGTTTTTCAAAATGGTAATTTTTAGCCACAAACATTTGTAAGGCTTAAGCAATTATTGTAAAGCTGATTTCCAAGTGCTTTATAAATTATTTCAATTGATTTTTTTTCCTACAGCTCCCTTGAAGTCCGACTTTCAGCCTTTTCATTATACATTTTTCTCATTTATATTCCTCCTATATGATTTTCCATATCAACCATGAACGCTAGCATTTATTTACCTTCAACAACTCCGCCCCGAAGGAGAATTTCTAGCATTGAAACACTAATTACACTCGGTTGACACACCTCCCGTGGGCGTTGCCGCCTCGTTTTCCATTCCACTTGGACACGCTTTTTGTGGATGGCCAAGATACCCTGTTTGTCGTCTAGACCAACTTTCGGGGTCACTCTTGGCCAGATTTTCTAGAGGGAGCAGCTGCCAGCTCTTTGTCTGATATTTGTTAATTTTTTCTGTTAAACGGAAACACTTCAAAGTCGTCGGAGAAAAGCCGAAACATAAATGCAAATTTTTCCCCGCCGAACCCAAGCTCGATTCAATGAATGAATGAATGTGTGTGTGCGCGCGGAGGGTGAGTTATGAAAGCCCGGGGCGTTTCACTTGTTAAAACAAATTATAGGTTTCGTTTTGATTATTTTCGAGCTCTCCCGGCTCTTTTTGAGGTAGGTAGTATGCGCCTAGGTAGGCCCTGGTGTATAATAATACGAATTCATTTGCATATTTTCCCAGTTCCAGTTCCAGGGGGGAGCGACCGAAGCGGAGCCTCTAGGAAGTCAGATTACAGTCCTTTAAATGGGTCAAAGTTCAAGCCAAGTACAAGATGTTTTTACTTCCTATGGCCCAGGCTTTCTTTTCTCCCAGTGAAGCGTTCGATATGGGAAGTATCCGTCACATATTGAAGGCATTAAGCGATCTGTCTGTCACTGAATCGGCCCACAAATGTGTCAAACCGCAGTCAGATCAACAGGCACTAAGCGGCGGGCACTCACTTCTCCCCATTTAAACTCTCAAAATGTCAGATTATTCAACTTTGATAAGGCATACAGAGTATATATATATATATATATGCTATACCCGTGGGCAGCAATTGAGGATGAGTCTGGAGTTCAGGCCTTTCCTCCTTTCTGTGAGATGTGTCGATTACAATGGCAATTTCAGGCCAAAGTCTGACGTCTGATGAGGATCATCGCGCTCACGAGGCATGAAAAATTATGGCACGTACTGGGTAGATTTCCCGAAATGATAATCCCACAAATCTCACATATATGCGAGGGACTCCCTTCTTTATGGAAATAACCATATTATGCATTAATGATGATGAGCCGTGGCGAATGAAAAGTCTTTAAAAATTGAGCGTAGCCTTTAATCTAAGATGGGTTTTTCTGCAAGGAGATTTTGCAGTGAAAATAAAGTCTTAGGCAAGCTTGAAATTTAAAGAAATATATTTTAAGAATAAGTTTAAATATTTAATATTATATTTCCTATTTTCTTTTCTTTCAAAAATTATAATAATTTCATTTTATTTATAATAAATTCCCCTACTTCATCTTAGTTATAAGACCAAGCCTCAGTTTAGTTCCCCGATTCAAGCATAATCGAATCAATCAATTGGCCAGCCACCACGCCTTTCCCCTTTCACCCCGAAAATCTTAATATAAATGCAAATTTAAATCAGAAAATGAAGAGACTGAGCCCGGAAAAAGCCCGATGCGTAGCAAATTCAAAATGAAATGAAACGAATCGCTGCTGGCCTGGCTTAGTTTGCCCGTTTTTCCATAGAAATGCATTAAAGTTTTGCTGCAGAGAGAAAAGATTGAGATTGAGAGACGAAGATGAAATATGCGCACAAATCATTTGCTTAGGCTGGGCTTCAGCTTCAGCTTTGGCTTCAGATTTTTTTTATATATATATTGGACTGGCCAGCAGGTAGGCAGGCAGGCAGGCACAGATAAAGCCATGCCAAATGGTAAGAGAGCTGACCAATGAATCGATTTGGCCAAAAAGTTTACAGTGGTTGAAAGGTAAAAAGGGAGGTCTGAGATAGAAAAAATGGTTTCTTAAATATTAAAATCTAGTAATTGCCTGAATATTTTTTACAAATTTAAATACCATATCTTAAAAGGTTTTTTGATAGTTTTCTAGATATTTTTAAAACCTGAGTTTTGTGCCTTGGAACATTTGTAATTTTTGTACTCTTTAATTTACATTTTCCCTCTTAACCCACTGTTGAAATCCGTCTTATTTTTTGGCTTATGCAAAGCCAGTTTTATCTGATTAGGCCTAACTCCCCTACCTTACTCCCCCGCCTCGGTTTCCCCTCTCTCGATTCCACTTTGGTTTCGGTTTTATGAATTCCATCTTTGTTGAGCTTTGGTTACGCTTTTCGGATTCGGTTTTGGTTTTGATTTCGGTTTTAGTTTTGGTTTTCGTTTTGGTTTCGGTCCGTCCGGGTCCCCGGCTTTTCTTTCTTACTTCTTCATAAAGCCACAAAAAAAAACAGAGCCAGAAACACAAACGCATCGTTAGCCCTGTTTTTGTTGTTCGCCGTCGATCAAAATGCAATCAAAATTGTGCGGGTTTCGGGAACCGCCTCCCTACTCCATCCGAGGAGCTACTTTGTTTGATTGTCTGGACCACAAAATAGTTTGTTGCTGGCTCGTAAAGATTTCTATCGATGGAAAATGGGAAAAAATCCAAAAGAAATATCGGGCGGAGCTGAACTTTCCTGTGGCTTATTATTTATGGTAAGTGTCTGTTTGGGTTTGTAATTGATTTTTACAGTTCTCGGCTCTTTTGGGGTTTCTCTGAGTTATAAACTCTTTGGCTGAGAAAGATCAGTATCGAAAAAAGCGGTAATGGCATCATAAATAACATGTTCGTGGCTTTATTGTTTGCATGGAAATGGGCCTGAAATCGGTTTAAAATTGAGAGTAAAAAGAATATTTTTGGGTAGTTTGAAACAAGCATTAAATGGGTTTTATCTTTAAGTATTAC
>JAEIIJ010007777.1:0-31099 GCA_018904815.1 Drosophila ogumai
TACTTTTGCTAACCTCCGATTATTAAAATACAATATTAATTAATTGCAATATTAAAATCTCGCTGTATGTTTCAAATTTGGTGTCTAAAATCAAAGCAGAATGTATCGATATGAATATTTTCTTGAATTCCTAAACATTGCACATAAGATTACTCTCTTTTTGGAATAACAACTCCTAGATTCTCGCTTTGAGTATGCAGATTTCTTACTGGACGCACAGCGTTCCTTTTTGTTTTATACAATTTCCTAATTTAAGTACTTGCGACACCTTTTGGAGCCGCATGAGCAGGGTATCTTCTCGTCCTCGAAGGGGAACTTGTAGTCGTAGGTAAGCTCCTCGCCCTGGACAATGCGGCGCAGGGCAAAGATGATGATGTGCTTGTGTCCGAGTATGTCCACCACCTTGGAGTAGCAATTTGGCTGCAAAAAAAAGAGATATTTAAGGATCCTTTTTCGCTAGGATAGAAACGAGTGAGTACTTACCTCACAGGAGTGATTGATGAAGCGGGCCGCATTGCCACGCATGGTGGCATCCACCACCAGATTGTCATCGATCTTGAACATGTAGCAGCCAATGCCGCGGCCATCATAGTAGCGTTCCCTCTTGTCCGTTAGCGTAGAACGGATGAGCTCGCCGGCGTATTCAATGACCATTTCACCTGCAAGGAAAAAGGGTTTTTATAAGCTTTCTGGTTAGGTTTTAAATATGTATTCCTACCAGCTTCGATATCCTTGGTGCAGTAGAGACCACGTCCATGGATGTGCGAGCGAAAGACGCCGACATAATCCTTGTAGGTCTCCTTCAGAGTTCTGTACTTCATGGCCATGGGAAGATTGCTGCCAGTTCCTCGCCTGAAAACCATAAATTAATAGAACTTTTTCCCAAAAGGAAACTCTCCAAGAACTCACCTGGGCACCAGTTCATTGTCTGACGGTTGGACAAACACCTGGATGGGCTGCTTGCGATGCCGGGAAGCCAGCCAGCTGAACATGTCGTACTCGCTGCGATTGGCATACGGTTCGCAGCGGGCACACTCGAAGGCGTTCTCCTGCAGCTCCAGTTCCTGGTCCGAGCCATAGTCGAGCAGGCTGTGATGGGAATCGCTGCCGCCGCCAGCAGCAGCCACAGCCGAAGCTGTCCTGGCACTGACACCGCCTCCGCCTCCGCCAGTGCTGCCTCCGCCAATGCTGGCCGCTATGGAAACATTGCCATTCCGCTTGTGATACTTGGGTGTATACTTGGAGCACTTTTCCACGCCCGGCAGCTGTTCAATCAGATACTTAAGGGCGTTGGTTTTCAGGCCAATCATCTGAATGCCGCCCATGTCCGCCAGCGGACCCTCCGGCAGTGGAGTGAGGCCATGGGCTCGCCTGGCCACCTGCACCGCCTCAAACACCTTCTCCCAGATCTCCGCTATGGAACTGGACTTGTAGGTGAAGCCATCTTCGCTTTGGATCTCGTACAGAAGATGGGGGCCACTGATCTTTCTGGGCTCTCGAACGGGTGGCGGTGGCGGTGGCACTTCGGGAGCAGCTAGCGTGGGTGGCGGCACCATACTCGCTCCCTTTACAGGCTCCATTTCCTGCGACTGCTGCTGCTGCTGCTTGCGCCTGAGCTTGAGCTCCAGCTCCACACCATTCTGCAGCTGCTTGAGTTCCAGGACTTGGGCATCGGCCATTTCGTTGATGTAGCTGGCAGCTGCTTCCACGGCAGCCGTTTCCAAGGGACCACCCTCCTCGAACTCTGGGGCAGCTGTGGTGGCCAGGACATCCTCCACCATCTGCTGATAGCCCGCAGTGCTGGCCTCCACCACCTCCATGGTGGTGGCCGTGGCTATGGAGTCCGCACAGTCATCGTTGGTCAGGTTGTCGAGAATCTTGCTTATCTTATCCTTCACTGCCGGCTCTTCGCTGTCGGACATCTCGTGATCGTTGCACGCCGAGGTGGCCATCTTCAGGCTGAAGTCATCCTCCTCCTCGTCCTCCTCGTCGTCGTCGTCTTCCTCATCTTCCTCGTCGAGCTCCTCATCGAGCTCATCTTCGCCGTGGTTGTTGTAGGCATCCGTTTCCATGGCCTCCATGGCCTGGAAGCTGTGCTTCTCCAGGTGCATGCTGTAGCCATTGGCCAGCTGCTGGGTCAGCTGCTCCCGCTGCTGCTGCTGCAATAGCAGCTGCTCGGTCTTGGCATCGGCCGGCGAGTGCTTCTCGTACAGTCCCTCCGTATAGATGGACTCGGTGGCCGGTTGCTCCTCCAGAATACTATCCATGTGGGCAACTACAGGCACAATGCTCTCCAGACCCGGCACAGACTTTAGTTCCGTCTCGTAAACGGGTGAGGGAGACGAGGCTGCCTTCAGTTGAGCGTAACACTTGGAGGCAGCACTGGGAGTGGTCACCTGGTGAGGGATTACCTGCTGCTCGAGAGGCTTGGGCGGCGGTGTGGGTGAGGGAACCACGGGACAGTCGTTGGCCAGGGGAGCTGGCTCTTGGCGCTGCTGCATAGGCAGAACTCGGTTGGTGGGTCGCGTGGTGGAGCTGCTGCCGCTGCTGGTTGGTGGCGGCTGTTGCTGCAGGGGATTCACCACATTGGTGGGCAGGACACTGTTGCAGTTGCTACTGCTTCCTGTGTTGCCGGTGCTGGTGGGGAAGTGCTGCACCTGCACGCGATTCAGCAAATCCTGTTGAGGCTGCTGCTGCTGCTCTTCTATGACGAACTGCGTCTGGTTCTGCAGGACTGGCACTGGCGTTGCCTCGGCTATGCTTATGATCGGCATGGAGGGCTGGACTTGCACTTGCTGCTGCTGCTGTTGCTGGAGCTGCAGTGTCTGCTGCGGCTGCTGCGGAATGTGGAGGAGCTGCGCTGTGGCCTGCGTTGGCTGCTGTTGAGGCTGCGTGGGAATACGCTGCTGCGGCTGCTGAACAACCTTGGGCACCTGCTGACTGCTGATCACCACGGCAGGATGTTGCTGCTGCGGCTGTTGCTGTTGCTGCTGCAACATCGCCTGGGTCTTGGGCGTGGGCTTCATCAGCTTGGGCTTCACCTCCAGCTTGTGTATGGGTCGAATCATGTTTGTTTTCTTCTGCAGCGGCTTCGAGGCAATGCTGGGCGGTGCTCCGCAATTGGTGCCAGTTCCTCCTGCTGCCCCCGCCGTTGCCTTCAGGCCCTTCATCTGCTGCTGCTGCTGCTGCTGAGACGCCTGCTTGAGGCCTGAGGCACTCTTCATTTGGGCCATGCTGGTGGGCAGCACCTTGTTGACCACCACCTGTGGCTGTGGCGGCACCTTGGACATGCCCGCCGCCTTGGCCTGGGCATTCGTCCGCTTCAGTTGCGTTGTCACCGGTGGAATCTTGGCCGTGACCACCATGGGGGAGCTGTAATCCATCGAGGTAGAGGAAGCTGCCGATGAACTGGGCACTGTTGTCTGAAACTGGAAGTTGGCATTTTGCAGCAGCTGCTGGGTGGTGGCATCCTCCTGGGTTTGCTGCTGGAGGACACTGGCTGCATTCAAGAAGGTAGTTCCGGCACTGGAGGCATCTCCTGGATTGTTGAGCACCACATATCCAGCTGGTAGATGATCCACAATTGGCTCGATCTTGCTCGCCTGGAACACCTGCGTCGTGGTGGCCGAGAAGCTGGCATTCTGGCTGAGCACACCGGGCATGGCCGTGGACACAAACTGCTGCGACGACATCACCGTATTTTGGACGATTGTCTCCAGGCCGTAGTACATGGGTTGCGTGGCCAGGATCACCTGTGGCGTGGTAGTTGTGGCAAACTCGAGGCCAGTGGCTCCTCCGCCTGTTCCGCCCAAGATCAACGGCTGAACCTGCTGCTGATGATGATGGTGAGTGCCGCCCGCCTGACTACCATCGGTGGCTCCGCTTAGCTGCAGCGTCTGCGGTTGGATCAAGGTTCCTATGACCTGGGGCTGCGCTGTCAGCATCTGAAGTCCGGAATTGGTCGGTGTGGTGGTGAGCATCAAGTTGCCGCTCGCATCCGTTTGCAGATAGGTCGCCCCACCGCCCGCAGGCGCTGTGGTCAGGAACTGCGTGGGCTGAGGCTGCGGCTTGTACTCCCCCGTCGTGGGTATGGAGATGTACTGCAGCGGCTGACCTTGACTGCCGTCGCCCGTGGTCACAAAGGAGATGATGTTCTGCGGCTGAGCCTGCGGCAGTATGAGCTGCGGCGCCTGCGCCTGGGCACTGCTCTGGAAGAGCAGCTGCGGCTGGAGGAGATTCTGGCCCATCACAGTGATGGGCTGCTGGACCTGCTGATGCACCTGCGGCTGCTGCTGAGGGTGTGGCTGCAGCTTGGCCTGGATGGGCTTCACCTGATGGTGGCCGGACTTGAGCTGCTTCTGCTTGGCGGCCGCCGCCTGCTGTGCCGCCTTGGTGGCCACTGTCTTCAGTGGTTTCCCCGCCGCCGCCGTGGTCAGGGGAAGCATTATCTTCTTGTCCGTATTGGTGGCCTGCAGCGTCTGATATGTGGCCGTGGGCGCCGCCGTCGTCGTGGCCTGCATCTGCGCCTGGGGGATCTGTATGAACTGCTGGGTGCCATCTGGATTCGTGGACACGGCTATCAACTGGGGCTGAGGCGCTGGGGCCGCCGTTACCGTTGGTTGGGCGAGGGTGAACCCTCCTCCAAGATTGGCCAGACTCTGCAGGGAATTGGCGTACAATTGCAGCTCATCCGTATTGGTTTGCGTTGTGGGGTTTGGCTGCGAGATAAAGAAGCCATTGCCCAGCGACTGGGGCTGCAACTGGAGAGGCTGCAGACCCTGAAGACCAAACTGGCCCAGAGAACCCAGGCTCTGGACCTGCGGGAACGAGGCCGTAGTGGTCTGCAGGTAGTTCAGTCCCCCGGCATTGGCCAGGAGCTGCTTCTGCAGCTCATTAAGGCTCTCGGCACTTAGCTGGGCGGGATTATTGCTGCTGGTCGCCGCTGCATTCACATCCGAGTCCGACTCGCTGGCGGACATGGCGGGATCACAGCAGGTGGGCAAGTGACGCTGGAAGGAGTCATAGTTGCGGTAGGTGCACTGGCATCGCTCGCACTTCACCTGCCCGGTGAACTGGGCCGTGGACAGGTTCCCATCGCCGGCAATGATACGGAACTCGGTGATGGAATCATCCACACCGTCCATTTGCATAATCCGCATCTTGGCGGGCTCCTCGCGTCCCTCGCTCTTTTCAAAATACCGCTTGGCCGCACTCCAGGTGAAGCTCTTGCTGCGCATCGATCCACCGCCGGATGTGGTGGCTCCTGCCTCCACGGAAATTGTCTCGCTGATGGACTGCCTCCTTGACACACCGGCCACATGGGCCATCTCCTTCTTGGTGCGCTGCTGATTGCTCAGCGTGAGCAGCACTCCCTCGGCCAGGTTCTTGGAGAGCTTACGCCTCTTAATGGCATTCGCCATGGCACTATTCCCGTCCAGCTTCGGCCACGCCAGTGTCTTGAGCATTTGCACCTGACTGGAGTTTCTGGCCGCCGAGAGCATGGCATCTTCCACGGGATTGCTGGCCGGCCAGCCGCCATTGCCCAGACTCGTGTTGGAGTTCCGCGTATCCTCGTCGCAGATGCTAACCTGACCCTGTGCCTGGCCCTGCGCCTGGCTGGATGACATCGCCTGAGTGCCGTCCTTGGACTGGTCGCTGATGGCAAACAGGTCCGTCTTGTCCGCCAGATCCTCGTACATGAAGATGTCCAGCATCGAGATGCCGTCGAGCAGTTCGTGCGGCAAATCCTCAAATATGGCATCCTTGATCTCGGGCGGCAGAAGATCGGCCTGCTGTTGCGGCTCCTCCTCCGTGTTCTCGTCGGGCGGCACGCAGGAGTTCGTGTTGGGGAACTCGCCAGTGCTCCAGTCGCTCTCCAGGAGGTCACTTCTCGCCAAGCTGCTGTGCCAGCGTGCAATCTGAGCCAAACCCAGCTGGACCTCCTTGCCATTGGGATTCGTGTGATCCACAGTGTAGTTTCTGCCCACATCCAAGGCTGTCAGGGTGGAGCAACTGTTTTGGATGGTGGTGCGCACCGTGTACTCCACTATCTTCCAGGGTTCCTTCGACGACCAGTACAGGCGGCTGCACAGGAAATTGATGGGCACCACAGCCTCGTAGGAATCGGAGAACCTGGGCACAATGGCGCCCAGTTGTCGCACTTCCAGAGATCCAATGTGGAACTGCACCCTCGCGGGTTCAATAAGCTTCTTTCGCTTCCTGTCCAGCTCCACGTAGACTGGACGGGACACCTCAAAGTTAGATTCGTAGGTGACGCTGGGAGATCCGTTGGCCTTCAGGGCATTCCCGTTCTTGGCATGCGCCGGACAGTACATGGACTTGTCCGTGAGAAAAGCACACTCTATGCTCCTCGCACAGGGATAGTGATAGTGCTCGCCGCAGGATCGTACGTTGCAGCCAACGGTAGCTCCGCGATTGCCGCACACCGTGCACTTGATCATCCTGCCCCTGGCCACCGCACTGTGCACATTCTGGAGCGAACCATCGATCTCCTCGAACACCTCCGCCGACCACATGGCACAGTTGGTGTGCACCCAGCAATCGTGGCCGCAGTACAGGAGACGCGCCTCCTCTCCGGACAAACCCTCGCCACTTTTGCGACAGAACAGACACACCCGCGTGTCCAGACGCATCTTGATCCCGCAGCTACCGCCCAGATCGTCCACCTCCTCGAGTGGTATGTCGAGCACTCCCGATCGGGACTCGGTCTGCTGCTGCGAGTGTTCGTTGTACACGGAGGCACTCCCTGTTCCGCCATCCGGCAAGTCCTCGTAGGAGCACGACTCAAACATATCCTCTTCTAGGGCATCCGTGCAGGCCTTGGTTTCGTTTTGAAACCAGGGAAACTGTTCGCTGAGGAGTTCCTTGTAGGCAATGTCCAGTTCGTCGCAGTTGCTCTGCTGAATCACCTGGCTCATGTCATAGTTGAACTCGGCGAGGGAAACGTACGAATTGCCGGCAATCTTTTGCTTAATCTCCACCAGGCTAAAGGATTGCGGGTGACTGCTACCGATGGCTGAGGACGGCTGGCAGGAGCAGGGCAGTGACTTGGCCCGCGACTTCTTAAGAAGCTGCTGCTGTTGCTCCTTGAACTCGTAGACATCGTCGCTGTTCTGAGACTCACCATCACTGCCCAGGCCATTGTCCGATCCGCTGTTGAATTGCAAGGCCTTGGGCTGGAGCTTGCCATGGCTAGCGGCTCCACAAGTGCAGCGCAGTTTCTTGCGGGGACTCAGCTTAAGCAGGGCGCAGGCCTGCCGTGACTTACTGAGCAGCTTCAGCACACTGTACAGGCTCGCCTTGAACTCCTCCATCACAGCCTGACGCCACTCCTCGGCCTTGATCCGCGAGCTCTCGTTCCTCCGGGCACACTTCTTGCAGATGAACTCTATGGACTCGGGGAGCGTGCTCAGCAGGTTGTACTGCTCGTCGCTGAGACCCTCGCACTTGGAGTGCACCCACTGGCCGCAATCGCCGCACTCCATCATCTTCAGATCAAAGTCGTTGTCGTCGTAGCATCTCTGGCAGATGGGACAGAAGTTGCCCTTCTTGCGGAGCTTGAAGCAGCCCGTGCACATGGGCAGGTTGCCCACAAACTTGGACACCTTTGTCGTGGAGCAGGACTTGCACTTCAGGCAATTAACACAGATCAGCGGACGATCGGCACCCAGGAGGCGCTTGCTGGTGCCCAGGCAGGTGCTGTGATAATTCTTCTGGCACTTTTGGCACTTGACCTTCGATCCGGAGGACATGTTGCACGTGTAGCAGACGGTGCAGCGTGGACATAGCCAGTTCAGGCGCTGCGTCAGCTGATTGAGCGATGAAGCTCCGCCTCCTACGCCGCCCGTAGAGGCATTTATCGTGGTCTCCAGCAGGCTGCCCATTAGCGTGGTCTCCTCAAAGGAGCCGTGCTTCAGGTTGTACTCATCCTGGACACAATACTGATGATACGGTTCGCAGCAGCAGGCGCAGAAGATCAACGGATCCAGACCCGTTGAGCCGCAGAGGAAGCACAGCGCTCGCTGAGCCACTGTCTCCGTTACAATTAACCCGAAGCCCGATTGGCACACCTCGGCCGGATCGTAGTTCTCCCAGAAGTCGATGGATATTAGGGTGCGTTGCTGCTGCTGCTGCCTGGCTTCCTTCGTCCTGCGTCCTTGCGTTTGGCTCTGGGCTTGAGTGACGACGCAGCTGGCGGAGGAGGAGGTAATGATGTCTCCGTTTCGCTGCTTTTTGCTGGCCGCCATCACAGTCCTGGTAGTAACCTTTCCCGTTGCCATGGCTCCTGCCTCCTTTCCGGCTACCTTTCTAGCCTCTGCTGGCGAGGATTTACTGGGCTTGGGCTCCTCAGCCGGCGGCGTCTTACAGCTGGCACAGTTGTCGTTCTCATCTGTTACTGCAACTGGAGCAGGATCAGCTATAGCTGGTTCCGGACCAAAAATCTCCTGACGCTCCAGCTCATCCACCTCCTCTTGATCCTCTCCAAAAGTAGCCAAGGGTTGGCCCAGCACAATGGAAGCACTGCGACACACATGCTTCACACGAGGACCCTTCAAGTCAATCCTTTGACGCTTCAGGCCATCGCCTGGGGCATTACTGGCTTCCCCTGGAGTAACTTCTGGGGCTTGAGCAGCTGCTGCTGACTGAGAGGTTCCAGCGGATGATGATGCAGGCGCAGCAGCTCCTGTCTGCGGCGTCTCCTCCTTTTGGGATTCCGTTTGTACAGGTTCAGTTGAAGCTGCTGATTTCTTGGTAACTGCCAAGGCGGGACTGAGAGGCTTCTCACTCGGCTGCTGCTCCTGCTCCTTTTCCTTTTCCTTCTCCTTCTCCTTGGCCTTCTCCTGCTTGATCGAAGCCTTTCTTCCCGCCAGACTGGGACTGATGGCCTCACCACTGGTTAACTTCTGGTCCGCCGCATTGCTTATCTTGAGGAAGAGCGGCTTCTCCAGGATAGCGGGACGCAGCAGGGGAGTGCTGCCAAATGTCACATTATTTTCCGCCAAAGGATTGGCCTTGATGGTGGGCAGAGCCGAAGCAGAGTCCGGATGGGATTTCCACTTGACGCCGGAGCTCGAGGTTGAAGCCGAGGCGGAGGACGTGGAGGAGGCGGCGAATCTCAAGCTGCCCGTGGGCGACAGAAGTTCCGTTGAGATCTTATCCTCTCGGGGATTAGCCTCTGGCCGCATTCCTGCTGGAAGAATGGCACCCAGACGACTCCTGTGCGCCGCCGGCAGCTGAAAGGAGTTGAGGCACTTCTTTAGCCAGCAGGCCAAGCACCTCTCCTTGTACAGCTTCTTGAAGTTCTTCAGCTGGCTCTTCCCCGAGTGGAAGATGCAGGTGGTGCCTTCGCTACCCTTGCATTGCAGCTGCTGCGGCTGCTGTGGCTGGTGGCTTGTCGAGGAGGAGGAAGCAGTATTGGCATTGGCACTGCTCGAGGTGGCCGATATGGACTTCTTGGTCATCTTCGAGATGAACTTCCGGCAGACGTCGCAGGCCACAACGCCGTACTTACGGGCCTGGGTCACCTCCTTGACAGTCGTGGAGCAGACGGCACAGCAGCTGGGACTGCTGCTCTGGCCGGCAAGCGCTCCGAAGGTGGATACTGTTAAGGCTCCTCCTGCAGCTGGCGTCGTGGGAATGGCACTGGGTCCCAGTTTGGTGTCCCCCTGGAACTGCAAGCGCGGCTGCCTCAGCACAAAGATGCTGGAGCTTGAGCTTGAGCTCGCGGCTGCACTGGTATTTGTTTTAAGGCTTCCAAAGCTGGGGATTTTCAGGATTCCAGCCGAGGTGGAGGACGCCGCGGAGGCTCCCCCAAAGAGGCTTTTGGCCGGCGGCGGTGGCAAAGGCTTCTTGCTGATGGCACCCTCTTCCAGCAGCCTCTTGTTGGGCTTGATAATGCGCGAAGATCGGGTGCTCCTCTTGGGCAGCACAAAGTGCGAGTCCATGACCAGCTGCTGCTGCCTCTCTTCGCTGTCCTCAGCTGCTCCTTCACTCTTCTCCGTTTCCTCGCTCTTATCGGAGGCTGCCTCATCGAGTTCCTCTTGATCGTTGTCGTCTTCCTCATCTTCGGCATCCTCCTCGTCCTCACCTTCGTCCATCATTTCATCGTCTATATCCTTGTTTTGATCTTCGTTTCGACGAAAGGTTACCCCGCCCTGCTCGTCGTCATCCTCCTCCATAGGAGCGCCGAAAGCGCGGGATAAGCCAAACACATTGGGAGACGATCCTGATCCCGAGTCCTGTGAGGAGGAGGAGGAACTACTAGTAGCTGGCGCGGATCGAAACTTGAGCGAATTGAGCTTGTCAATGTTGGAGTTCTTCTTGTTGAGTATCTTGGACAATATGGAGGGCCGCACGATGCACTCCCCGCCGCGGGAGTAGGTCAGCGGCCGGTTCAGCGAGTCCTTCTTCATGATCGAGACCAGAGGTATGCGATTATCCGGATTGTAGAATCGCTTTACCACCGACTTGTCGTCGCTCGTCTCCAGCACATTCCTGAAGGTCACCGTCTTCTTTTGCTTGGTTGCCGTTGCCGTCGCGGACGTAGCTGGTGCAGCTCCTGCAGATCCAGTTCCTGATCCTGCTCCAGCTGCGGAACTGGGGCTACTACTACCCGCAGCAGCTGCCCCTGCACCTCCTGGTGCTGGAACAGCATTTGGGGCTGCTGCTCCTGATCCTGCACCATTTGAAGCTGACGCAGAGCTTGATGCGGCGACATCCAGGGCCCCTTCATTGGGCATTTCGTTAGCGACTCGCTTCTGAAAAAGTACACAAAGCAAGAGGGTTAGCGAGGGTTGAAGAAGGGAGAACTTGGGGAAGGGGTTCCCGGCCAATCAATAATTCATGCAACTAACTACGGCTCATAAAATGCGAAAAGCGGAAAGCAATACAGGCAAAATCAAAAGCAGGCAAAGGGGAGGCACAGAAAAAAATTAAATTATTAATGTACTAGAAATCTTAAAAATATAAGAGGTTAGTTAAATAATTTTCTTTTTATGTAAATTAATTATAAATTGTACAAGAGGTTTGCTTAAAATTATTATTTAAACGGTGCTTAGATTATTAGATTATTTGGATTATTTAATATAAAGAATATAAAAGAATAAAAACCTTTAAGAGAGTATTTATCGACCAGATTAAAGGACACTTGATTAGAATTTCTGTATTAGGAGGTAACTTTTAAATTGCTTGACAAACCGAAATTTAAATAATTAACTTTCGATATATAGAGCCATAAAACCAATAGTTTAGTTTTGCGTTTATGTAAAAGTTAAAAAATCCATAAGACCTTTACTATTGTGTAGAGGATTATTTATAGGATTATTATTAGTATTATTAAGCATTAACCAATAGTTTCTTCGCGTGTAAAGTTAAGTAAAACACAAAGAAGCATGCAAAGGACCAGAAGCAAGTGCTGCTCTTCGAAGGGGATCACTTGGAAGGGGGCTCTGGGTGCAAAAAAACAAGTTACTAAGCAGTAAGTATGAGTATAAGCAGGGGCACAGACACCACCACCACCATTGCCATCAGCGTCACATGACCGTCAGCCGTCTGGGGCAGACACACGCATACACATATGTATGTGGGGAAGCAAGTTGAGTTGCAAGCGCTAAAACGTCATAAAAGCCAATTAAGCAGGTAAGCGAGCAGGTAACAATGGCGTGGCAGAAAGGGGTGACCAGGCCAGAGACCAGAGACCCGTCCAGACCAGACCAACTTGAGGGGGTTCCCCTTGCACGTATTTACATTGCGGGAATTGCAAATCGGAGTGCAGAGTGTTTGTTTGTGAAGGGTGCACGCAACGCAACTCAACTCGAATCAGTTGCGGAGCTTAAAAACTTAAGGTGGCGGGAAAAGCGGCTTAAACATATTCATAAAAATAAAAGCAAGAGGGGACGGACCCACGACCAGCACCCAGCCAGCACACCCGGCTGGAAATCTGAAAATTAACTTACCGGGGCCACATCCTCGACCGGCTCGCACGCTCCCGCCCCTAGCGCAGAGGGACAAGTGGTGGCTGCCGGCGCAGAGGAGGTTGAGGTTGAGGAAGAGGGACTGCCCACCACTGGGCAGTTGAGCTGCAACTGCTGCTGCTTCAGCTTGGAGGTGGAGGGCAGCATTACTTCGGCCCTGGCCAGGTTCAAATTCTTGAACTTCTTGTTGCCATTCTTGCGGGCGCGCAGCAGAGCCGCGCTTATTGCAAAAGAACCGCCAGGGGAGATGGCTCCGGGCGAGAGTAATCCGGTGGATGAGGCAGACGATGCACTGGGGGATAGTCCGGGTCGGGGAGACGCTGCCCCGGAGCTGCCTTCAGCAGTAGTTCCCTTATTAGACTTGCCGGACGATGTACTAATGGTTAAGCTCAGAGATTTCCCAAAGCCTGACCCCAAAGCTCCTGCAGCGACTACATCGGAAGATGCTCCTTGGGACTTTGCGGAGGGTGTTGTTCCACCAGGTACTCCAGAACTGGATGCAGATGGCAAGACAGGGGTGGCTAGCACTTCCGACGATCTTGCTGAGGGGGTCCCAGGCAATATCGTGGTCCTCGAAGACTTGCCAGCGGACGATGCCAAAGATTTTCCACCGGAAGATCCAGCAGAGGATTTCCCAGAGCTTGCCGAGGGTTTTCCATTAGCCGCTGCTGCAGTTCCTGCTCCAGCAGTGGGTCCGATCGTCACTAAACTTCCCGTGGAAACTCTCCTCGAACTGCTGCCTTTGATTTTATCACCATTTTGATCCTGCTCCGCTGCGTTGACTGCACTCTTGTGATGGGTGCCGCCATTTACTCCATTGCCATTGGTTGAACCCGATCCCGAGCCGGATCCTGAGCTGGAACTAGAGCCATTGCTCGTGGTTTCCGAGGTGGAGGATGAGGAGGTTCCGGTCGCGTTGCCCGAGATTGAGGCACCGGCACCCGGCGGATTATCGTCCTCATCGTTATCACAATTGTTGTGGCCGCCCTTTTCACGCGCTGGCGCGGATTCGGCGCCCGATTGAGACTCCGTCTGCTGCGGTGGCGTCGGAGGAGGCTGCTCCGAAGGCGGTGGTGGATCGGAATGCGGGCTGGGATTGGAGCCGCCTGCGGTGGCAGTGGCCTCATCCTCCAGCTGCAGGACACTGATCCGCTTACGGTTAATCGACTTGGATGGCTTGCCGGGAAACTTGGAGCGGCCCATGGTAGCATTTACTTAGCGCTTGTAGCCTTTGCATCGGCATTTGCTGTTTGCCTCTTCAATTTTTGATTTTGAATAGCGATCGCGAATTGCAAGGAACGATTTTCGATAACGATTGATTTCCCGTTCGATTTTCGTGGAGACTTGGAGATGCTAGATCGCCACTGTGGATAAGAGAGAGAGGGCACACAAACTTGGTTGATGTAAAAGAGAGACCAACTAAAAAAGACCGGTATTTAGTACTAGCAAAAGCACAAACAACAACACAAACACAAGCAAACAACAACAACCGTGTTTGGAATGCGTCAATTTTGCGCCCCTTTTCCTTGTTGTTGTCGCCTTTGGCAACTCGTTTATTTTGCTCCTGCCTCACTCCCCCCGCTCCCCCACTCACTTCTGGCACTCTTTCTTGGTTGTATTTATTTACTTATTTTCGCCTTTTTTCTCCGTTGCGCGCTCCTTGCTTTGCGAATTACAACTACAAAGCCGAAGGTGACGTCGCTGCTCCAGAGCCTCGGCCTTGTGCGGCTCTCTCGCCCGAACGCGTTCGCCCGCTTTCCCACTCCCACTCCCGCTCTCACACGGCGCTACTCTCCAAGCCCACTCTCTCAGGCTCTCCCGACTCTCCTGCTCCTTGGACGAGAAGCGCGCTAAAGGTGCAATTGCATTTGCAGCTGCCTCCTTCTGCCGCCGCTGCTTCTGCTACGTCTTGCGTGACCACCGACACACAGCCAGTGATGGCAGCGGCCTTAAAAAAATAGCCAAATTATGGGGATACTAAAATCTAATCGGTCGAATGCATAGGTAAATTAAATTTTTTATTAACTAAATTAATTAAACATCATAAAATATCCAATGCAATAAAAATGGAATTGATATCCTAAGGTTTAAGATAAAAGTCTTGGGAAATAGTTTTGGAAGTCCTTAAGAATCCCTATATGTTTTCCAACGAAAAAACGTCCAAGCTGACAACACTGACCCGCAACAGCGACGGCATCACACCACCACCTTTACGCCTTGCCACCACTAAATGTGTGCAGTTAACGAAAAAACAAAAAAAAAATAAAGAATGGGATATTGGAGGCAAAACAACTGCTCCTTAAACTCAATTCATTCCTTGGCTCTCTCTTCCTCTCGCAGACTCCTGTTTGGGAGTGCGAGAAAAGACTCCTGCTCTCTCTCAACGGCTCTCTCTGTTGCACTTCTCTGCTGCTATCTCCCTCACACCCGCTGGTTTAGTTGTCATCGACGTTTAAGTGGTTTTTCTACTTCGAACGTGAACTTTTTCTTTTCTTTTGTTTTGTCTTTGCAGGATTTTCTCGTTTCGAGTTGTTGTTGTTGCTTGAGTGTTTTTTATTTTTGTTTGCTGGAAATTGAAATTCTTACAGTTTCTCTTGTTGTTGCTGTTAAGTGGTGGGTTTTCCTTGCTGCCTCTTCTGCGTTTTTTACGACAGTTTTCCTTTGTTCTTTTTGCTATTTCAGTTATGGTTGTTGTTGGTTTTATGGCCTGATGAAAATTCTTCTTTTTGCGCGTTTAGTTTTTCTGCGTTTCTGGGAGTTTCTGGTCGACGAATTCACAGTTTTCCACATTGCTGTACTTTCGCGGCGGCAACTTTTCTCATTTGTAGCGGCTTTAGTTGTTGTTGCTGCTTGGATCATTATCATTAGCATCATTATCGCGCCATCATCATTATCGCTACATCATCATCGCCACTCTACTCTCCACTCCTCCCCACACACACACTGGCGCGCAGTTAAGTCTGCGTCTTGAAAAATCTGCGAAAAAAATCATCAGGGGGTGGTGTTTGGGTGAGATTGTAAGGAGTGGGAGGAGGGAGGAAGAAAAAACAAAAAGTAGAAATTTATTAGTTCGCTTCGTCGCAGTTGGGCAAACAAGTTGAAAGTTGACTTTTTCGAGTGTTTGAGAGTGTGTGTTGGTGACGATGTGCGATGATTATGCGTGTGCGTGTTTGTGGGTGTGATGAGTGTGTATGAGTGCATGAGTAAGTGTGAGTGGTGCACAGAGAAAAAATCTTAAAACTAGTCAAATAAGGGGTTCTCCCTGCAGTACCAGAAATTGCAGCTTAATTCTTTCAATAATTTAATCATAAGACTACAACAAAACAACAAAATGTTATAGTGATGTCTGTTATTATTAATCTTCAAAGAATAAACTAAGCTAATTGTAAACGAATTATATTAATATGTAATAGTAAGCATATCTATCAGATATCTTATCTCAACCATTGTTATCGATGATTTAAAATCTTTTCACAAGGGTTTATTGTAAACTTATTTGTACAGAAAACTTTTTGAAACCTTTGTAGCTGTTTCTCAATAATGGATATAGATTCCATTTAATTCTAAATTTGAAAAAAAGAAACCAAATAAAGCTCACAGTTATTAAGTTCAATTACATATTGACTCCAAATAATAAGGTTATTTTATTTTTCCCTGTGTGCTTGAATGAGGTGAAAATACTTTTGAGTTTTTTTGGGGGTGAACAAACGGGTGTATGTGACCCAAACCCTTCACCTTCGCCACACCCACACCCACAGCCACTTCCCTTTCCCGTGAACTTTTTCTTTTTCCCACATTTCCCAAATGCATGACTCAGTGCGGCGTAATTGTTTTCCGTTTCGCCTCCGGTTTCCACTCAAAGGTGTTTGGCAGTCAGTTAGTTTACCTGGCTGGCTTACCTGCCTCGTTAGTTAGTCAATCTTGTCAACTGTACAGCACACACATGGCTCCCAAGCCAAGCAAGTCAATTTAAGCTGCACTCGTGTACCGCCGCACACACACACAGGCACTAAAGCACAGTGGGCATAAGGGTTTGTGCAAACAGGACTTGCTAAAAATAATAAATACTTAATAAAATATGGATTATGAATCTGTATCTTAATCCATCTATAATATGTAGTATCTTAGGAGCTCTTTCACACGATTTGATGATGTTTGTTTTGGTTTAGTTGGTCAAATTGTAATAATGTTAATACTTGTTTTGTTCTTTTATTAAATTAAATCCAATTAAATCCTTATAAATCGCAAAAACTCATACCCTTACCAACCACTGTGCCCTGAACTCATGTCTCCCTGCCACTACTGTCTCTCGCTTGTTTGCGATTTGTGATTTTATTTGTCGATTTTTCTCGTTTTTATTTTTTATATCGCCTTTTGCTTTGGTTTTGTTTTCTACCATTGAGTTGTATCTTTATGGCCCGGCCGAGATGGCATGATGTAAGCTTGGGGAACTGGGAACTGCAACTACGACTTGGGACGACGACGGGAACTGGGACTAAACCGGGCTTAATTGGACAACACTCCTCCTCCTATTCCGTATTTGCGCGCCGATTACACTAATTGCTGTGGAGTTGCCGTGAATTGAATACTTAATAACTGAATATATGCATATGGATAATTTGCATTTGAAATCAATGGTCAGCGTTGGGTGGGATGGAAAGTGTTTAAAAACACTTTATAGAGATCTTAATCCAGGAAATAATGCAAGTGATTTGTGGTTTTTAAATAAGGTGAATAAACAAATGATTAACTTGTCTTGTATTAAGGACTTTTCTAGCTTTATAAACTTTTAGAAGACAGGTACTGCAGTATTATAAGATGATAAATCACTGGGCGCTAAATTTAATTAAAATTAATAAGGTGACACAAGCTTAATAAATAAAATTGAAGTGTATATTAATATAATTAACATATCGTTAAATCAAATTACAATAAGTCAATGCCGCTTTAGCTCGTAAACTAGCTTGGTTCATTGGGCACCCAACAGAATTCAATTATCCAGTCGTATTAAGGTATATTAATAACTTCTGTTGTTATGTGATAACTTGGCTGTTATTGACAGATTCCATTCAATCCGATTCCATTACCCCTAGTGATTGATGACTACTGTGAGTCGAGTCGAATTACCCGAGCCGCAATTATAGATTTTCACTATTCAAGTTATTTGTGGAAATCAATCAAGATTGGATTATTGCAATTATAAAACGCACCGGCTGGATGGGTGATATAATCGTAAGACAAAAAGCAATTAAACTACACAAAGGCGATGCAATATATTGGTAGCTATTTAATGGCGAACGAATACAAAACACTAGGCAAATATCATGACATAACCAGCAACTAAAGGTTAATTCTCTCAAGCTCAAAACAATTGTCAACAATTTAATACCCAAGCAGCGCGCAGGGGGTGGGGGGTAGGGATGTGTGTATGTGTGTCGAAGAAACAATCACAAAAACACTCGGCAACAAATTGCACACAAATTGTGTCTCTGAGAAGCACACAAACGTGCTGGGGAAAATGGGCAGACAGCCGATGAATGCTAACTACGCTGTGTGTTGACATCAATTAACTAAATCGCTTTAATTATGTGCCACCAACCGAACGGCAACAACAATAAGAGCAACAACCACAACATCAAAGGCCCAAGGAGAACTTGGCATGAATAAATATTTAAACGAATCAATAAAATCCCACAGAACGATGACAAAAAGCGCGATGATATCGACGGCAACGAAATGAGCAAATTCAAATGGAAAATCAGTCTGCACAGTGGGTGCCAGTCAATTAGTAACCTAAATGACACTTTAATTTAAATAACGTTTAATTTTTAGAAAATTAAAATTTTGCAAGCCAGTGAGAGTAAATGATAATCTTATTAGGTCGTAAATTAAGTTGGAAGTTTCCACAAAATTTGTAATAATTGTATAATTTATTCACCTAACCAAATAAAGTACGCTAATTGACGAGAAAGATAGACGATCTAAAAGCATTTGATTGAGCAAAGTTGTCAAATTTAAATGAGTCTACTGATCAACGAGGCAAATATTTATATCTGTTCATCTGAGTCATTATACAAAAAGCCTAATTTCAACGAATGGTAATGTCAATTGTGTTTTTTACTTTTATAAATAGAAAGCCAAGTAGCAAAGACATACTAACTGGGCTTGTTAGAAAGATAAGATGAATGCAAGTTAGTTTTGACCTAATTTTAGGAGTACATTAAAGTTATTTAAGCATTTTAGATAGCTTTGTGATCGAGTTACAAGGCTTTTATTTAAGTCCCTGGGGTTCTTTAAATAACAATGATGATTTTTGTTAAAAACATGAAAATTTGCTTTTATATCTCAAGGGAACAACCTTTTATAATGCACAATATGGTTGAAAAATGGAAGCCCTGGCGAATTCCATTGTGTCCGTCCTCAAATTACCGAGATTCGATTTTTATCCTGAAATTAAATCGTCGGCATTTAATTGGCGGCTTCACTGTAATTTGAGTGCAACAACAAAACCAGAGACACCGAGGAATGCGTGAAGAGGGTGGCAACAAAAGGAGGAGAATGAGGGGGTAGAAAGGAAGCTGCGGGGGTGACAAAGGGGCCAAAACCGAACGAACAATCTCTTAACGAATAACGACGAACAACGAAGCGAAGTAAACTGGCCAATTCGAAATTCGAGTGCAGCGTCATCGTCATCGTCTCGGAATTGAATCGAAATCGACAGCCGAGCAAACGCGACGATAAACGAGTGGCCAGTGGCAGGGGAATAAGAGGGAGACAACCAGACGCGGGCACTCACACACCTTTAAATTTAATTGCCATCAATTATGGTAAAAAGATTAAGAAATCAAAACAAGCGCAAAATGTACAAGAACGACAAAATAAGAAGAATGGGGCACAAAAACTGAAATAGAATACGGGCACTGTGGAAAATAAAACATTTCCAAAATTAATTATAAACTAACTTTAATGGTAAATTTGTTTCAAAATCTGAATGTATTCATAAAATCTAAAGTACTTGATTGGTTAAACGTCTTAATTAATTATTGAAAACTAATTATAGATATTTTGCTTATAGAATGGATCGATTACCGAAATAAACTCTATCTCTCTATCTCTGTGGATGACAGGCAATCGATAGACATGCCTTTTTAATCACACAATTACACGTTGCGGCTGCTAAGTGATATGAGAACTTGCGAATAAATTGGTTAATTGATTGAAATTGACATCTAATTATACTTTTCTTGTTGTGTACACAAAACCCTCTCTCCCTCTCTCTGGGCTGCCGTCTCTTTCACGCTGCATGCCAATAACCCGCCTAAGAGGCGCGAGCACAAAACTTGCAAATTGCGAGTAATTGAGAAGATTAAAGTCAAGCACACGAGAGCGAGACGACTGCCGTAGGTGGGTGGCAGGGGGAGTGGGGAGAAAACCGAAGTGGGGAAGAGAGCGAGAGCCAGGTAACGAATCGGTTTGCCGAACGATTAAGAGCCATAAACACGGGCACGACAATCACAACAGCAACAAGCCGCAGCAGCAGCACCCACTCACACACACACAGGCAGATGCCAAGCGGCGGCAAAAGACAACAACTATCTGCATACCTACAAACAAGATTGACAAGTTAGGGAAAAATCGAACTCAGCCTCGGCCCGACATAAAATATGTAAATTTTTTATGAAATTATGCAAAAATGCCTGAATAAATACATGTGTGTGGGGCAACAAAAACAAAGAGAGCAGTGAGGCTGCCTCTCTCATCCATACTCTCTCTCAGAGAAAGCAGCTGAAAGGTTGAATCAACAAATTAGAGAGGTACACACAGAGAGCGCACGCGGGGGAGTACTTTGATGGTGTGCGTGCTGTGTAAATCAAAACACGCAGCCAAAGGTGAAACATGAAAAATGTGCGCGCCAATAATACTCTCTCTTATGAATGAGCACTGAAAGCTGAGAGCAACGGCAGCAATTCGATGTCCAATTTGCCACGAAACACAAACTAAACACTCGAGAGTGTGTTTGTGTGTGTGTGGACATCTGTCCCACCTTGGTAGTGGTAATGGTGGTGGTTTGTAAGGTAACGAAAGGTAAAGTAAAGACTAAATAACCCAGTTAACACAGTTAACGGCAGCTGCAGCCTCTTCTCCGCACACGCACTCTAAATAAAAGTGTAAACGCTAACAAATAGCCGCAAACAATGTAAATACTTCAAAAACAGTAACAACAATGCGAGCGGAACAACAATGCAAACTATTATTTTTGTGCTGGCCACTGAAACAAATAATAATCGCGCACGTAGTACAGGGATAGCTGGCTAAGCGCTATTGTTCGCATCGGGGCGGGAGATGCCTATTATTTAGCTAATTCAGATATCATTTTTAAACCGTCATTTATCTTTACTTTTTGATTTCATATATTCATGAAGGGCTATTTGTTGCATACTTGTGGGCATATAAATACTGGATTTTAAATCCTCAGATCTCTGTGTCTTACTAGCCGTGCTTGCAAAGAAGTAAATCAATTTAGTCACTCACCCCCATGGGCGCATATAAAATATTTATAATCCCCAGGAAAACAGTTTTGAATAATTTGTAATTTATGGCTGGTATTTATAGTTATGGCAGTTCGTTTGTTGGATCGCAATTAAGCGAGGTGCGTTCAACGAAAATCAGTGAAGTGTAAAAGTGCATTCGCTCAATTGTTTATTTTCGAAAAGCCATTCAAGATCTCGGAGTCGAGCGTCGAGCGTCCGAATAAGCGAATAAACGCCGCATTAGCTCACGGCTCAGTGGCTGTGTGTCAAATGGGCCGAGTTTTTCGAAAGGCAAATTTTAATATGCGCAATTACTCATTTTATTTGCGCCTCGAAACTCAATGCTATTTGGCGCGTAGTTTCCCACACACACAAACACATCCGCACACATTTACATGAGATTTGGAATTTGCCTTTTTGATGGCAAAAATGGCGTCAACAAATACACAGCCTATTGTACAAATATATATATTTATTTTGTAATTATTCATCAGCAGCAGCCGGGCAATCGATTTTCAGCTCCCGCTGCCTGCCCTGATCGCTTCTCATTTTATTGTATAATTTATTAAAAGCCAGCTAGCAGTCAACAACAACAGTTTTTAGTTATACAAACACTTGGCCATGTGAGCGCCAGAGCGAGAGGCAGACGGAGAGCGAGAGAGCGGCTGAATTTGATTTAGAATTGAGGCGACAACAAAAGCAATTAACTGGTCTCACACATTAACTTTATTTATCGATGCTGCCTGCCTTATTATTATTATTGTTTTGTCAGTGTCTGAGTGCTGAGTGCCTGTGTTTGTTTGTGTGTGGGAGTGGCAGCGACTGTCATTTACCGTTTGGTTTATGGGTGGCAAAAGGTGGTAAGTAATGGGAAAACGTCGTAGTTGGCCTTAGACTACAGAGCAACTTGAATAAGTTGAACTTTAATAATGTTCCCTAAAGATACATTTTATTTAGGGGATTATCCTAAGATATTTTTCAAAAAAGCATACTTTAAGGTTAGAGTTATCATTTCCCTTCAGAGATATTTGAAAATTAATTACGAATTTTAAAATTTAAAATTTTAAATAATAATAAAAAAAATAAATTACTACTTTAAATACACGATTGTTAGTCTACAACATTTATCTGGGCTTTACTGTAGCCCGGTCCCACAGAACTAACAGTATTTGTTGTGCCGCCTAATTTGCATTATCAAATGAATAATAACTAACAACGTTCCGTTTGTTTCGCGGCTGGAAAACAACAATCTCTAAAAACTACTCACTAAGGTTAGTCGTCAAAGGTAACTAAAAACTATGGAGATATGAGCTTGTGTGTAAAATATAAAAATGAGGTGACATGAGAGAGTATGTGTGTGTGTAATGCAATGTAAAGTATCTCCTGTCATTTTTTGCATTCCAAATCAATATCTGGCATGCACAGAGCCACACACAGATACACAAAGTGCATTGGTGTGTGAGTCATCCATCCGTCAGCCGGCGACGCCTTTATCGCGGCGATCTCTTCTAATTACCTTTTGTGTGTGGCGAAATATCCAGAGATTTCAGATTCCAGGCTCAGTTGCGCGGCCGGGGGTTGTTCTTCACCAGTAATAATCCGCGTGCGGGATGTCGCATTTTCCGGGCATTTGATTTCCACGCGAAATGAACGCAAAACACACAATAAACTACGATAAACACACAAATAATACACAGCACAGGGGTGGAGATTGCGATTTTTCGTTTTTATTTTCGTTCACTTATTTCTTGGTTTTTCTGCTTTGGGCTTCGCATTCGCCGCTCTCCCGCTCTCGACACAAAACAAACGCACAAAAACACGCACACAACTACCGCTCGCTCGCTCTCTCTTACTCGCTTGCTCTCTCGCGCCCGCGCGTTTCACATACACACATATATATATTTATTTCGGCACACACGTATGTGTGCGAGTGTCTGTATGTATGCGTTTTACGACGATGAAAAAATGCGCTCTTCTTCTTGCCCCGAAATCAGGTTTGCAGCTTCGATTTTCGCACTTTTCCTCGGGAAATTTAATGCATTTCCACCGCCAAACACCACAAACAGCACTCAGAGACACTTTTCACCAGAATTTGGCAATATTTTCCACGTTTTTCGCCATTTTTGAAGAGCGAAACGACCGAGTTGAGAGAAATAGTAGTGTGACCAGGCATTGAAAACTTGGCTTTCCTTCTAAAAAATCTCGAAAAGTTCAAATTTTCCCGATCGCGATATTTTTTGGTATTTGTAACTTGGTCACTCTGAATTTCAAAGAAAATGAAAAGTCTGGCACTTTGGGTCGCTCGTTCACGGGAAGTCTGGCAACGCTGGTCACTCGTGCCAGATCGGTGAAATGTTTTTCCAGAACATCGAAAGCTGACTGCTACGGAACAATTTGAATTTAAAATGTCTTGTATAACGGACTTTTCAAACAAGTTTAAGCGCTAATTGGCTTGATTTGTGGTAATTAAATTGTTTAGAGCAAAGAGAACAAGAGACCTTGACTTACTGAACGATTAGTGACGCCTTTCATTCAGTAGAGTCTGCCAGTTTCTTAAGTCTTACGATTCCCAAAGGCAAAACCAGCCCTGGATTATTCCCAAATCTAATAAGTCAAACCAATGGCAAACATCAATCACCTCATTATCGCTCATATGGGGTATGTGTTGTTCGGATTAGTTGCGATTTCATAATTAAGCCATAATCTGCAAATAAACAACTTGTCAGCGAGTCCTCTTCAATTTCGAATTTTGCCCAATTTGCCCAAACTATTAACCGAAAAACATCTTTTTGGCCAGGCGCGAAGTAAACAACATAAATTTTTGGTCAACGATTTGGACGTGTCGTCGCAATTAGCACATTTTTGATTCACAAAGTAAATATTGTTGCCTGTTGCCAGGTTACGGGTTAGGGCTTTTTTATCAGCGTCACTTTGTGGCCGGCGTTTCACTTTTATTCGCAGGAAAATTGATTCACTCGGTGGGGGCGATGACAAAGATCGGATGGGTAACCTGGATTCAGGAGAGATTAAGATTTTATTGCATTTATTTAGGGGATTTTTTTCGGTTACCACAAAAAAGGAGTGCTAAATATTTTGGCCTAAATTGCGGCCATAATTAAATACTTAGGAAGTTTAAAGGCATAATTAAGTTCGTAAAGTTTAATTGATATTAATTTTTAAGGGAACTTTTTGTAACATGTTATGCAAAATACATAAACAAATTTTTTAAATATTCATATTTTTATAATTTGCATTTAGTTTTAATTCAAAGATGTTTTCAATTTTAAATATAATAAACTCTCCTCTTTGTAAGTATGTAAAAACTTAAGTTTATTGTATATTTTTCAGCCCAAACTTCATTTAAAAAGTTGTCAACTATTATTTAACTAATTTTTTAGAAGAAGATATTGGGATTTTTTACTAAAGTCTTGATTTAAATGGCATAAGCTTTCTTTGTTAATTTTCGTATAAAATCTACAAGTTATACATACAATAAACTAGCTTTAAAACAAGTTGCATGCAACCAAAATTGTTTTTAAAATTAAAATATAAATGAATTTACTTTCTTAAATGAATTGCCTTTTTGGTAAAACTCCTTGCTCGTAACTCTATCTACCCTTGACAACAGGGCTTTTTTGGCCAGCTGACGCATTCGGCATGTCACCGTTAGTCGCTCCATCTAACTTAGTCCGAGTCCAGGCGATGATAAGAAATAGAGTACAGAATCGATAACAACAGTATATCTAACATGGATTACCTTGTAGCTCTGACAATGGGTTCCGGGCTTATCTTGGCCACAAAAAAAAAGGCAAAAATCAACACGAATCGGCCGCCTAACCATAATGAAACTTTTGTTTTGACAACATGCGGGCGACGCCGGATTTCTATAAATAGTTTTTGCCAACTTTGCCGCAATCTGCGAGGCAAAAACAATGACGTCCGTTGGCTGGAAAAATTCCCTGCTCATCATCGCTGATGAAAAAGGGATTCCACGCATGCTAATTACGCTCATGACGAGGTGACCCCAGAACAAAAACAAAAAAAAAAAACAACTAATAAAAGCACAAAAAAACCAGAGGAGCTGCGGAATCATTCAGCTTGATGTGCACCTGTCACCGTCATTCAGTTATCATTTAATAATACAGGTGAGTGGCGCAGCCAGAGAGCGAGAGAGGAGCTGCTGCCCAAGTGATTATCACAATTTTTTTGCAGGTGTACATCATGTATTTGTTGACTACAGTAATCGCAGCTTCAAATTTAAATAATTAATTAATATTTATAATATTAATAGAGTTTTTGTAAAGGGAATAAAAAAATCACATTTCAAAAAATGGAATACATAATTCTAAAATACGTATACGTAATAAAGTTGCTCAAAGGCCAAATTAAGTATACGCCATGTCAACCTAAAAAATGTATCTAAAAATGTAACCCAAAATTTTCCAGTAAATTCACGTATAAATACTCCCATTAATACACCAATAAATTCTCCACTAAAAACTCACCAACGACCAAAGGACGAAGGGAAATGTAGCACCAAATGAACATCGAATATTCACCAATTATTATCCACCAATGCATTATTAATTAAAAAATATATATAATAAATGAATACAGATACCATAGACATTATACAGTATACATTCTACACAGATATATTACGGATATTAATTTACCAACAAGCATAGGAAAGCAAGAACAATTCACCAAAGAATACACCAATATAATAAATTCCCAAAAAGCACAATTTGAGCCACTTCTTCATAACTTAATTCATTGTGAAAAAGGAAATAAATGTATTAATAATGCAGAAATAAATATTCAGTATTAGTTAAGCATATCAAGGAGAGTACCCATATAATAAATTCTCAAAGAGTACAATTTTTCGAAAAAGACAGTCAAAATATTCATCAAACTGTGTTTAATATTCACCACAAAATCCACAAATACTTAGTTAATTTTGTGGTGTATTCCCTCACACCCCAGTGCCCACTGTATCTGGGTAAAGGTTCTCCTATTCCTCCGGCTCATTGGACTAGTGTTTGCTATCACTATTATCACTCGAATTAGGCACAATCAGCAGTGGCTTCGAGTGCGGGTACTGGCAACATGCTCGTTGCTCTTGTTGCTCTTGTTGTACTTGTACAAATGCCAGATCACCAGCAATGAAAGCGTCGGGAAGTGAATAATAATGAGTTTTGTTTAAACAACATAAGACCATATTTATTTATTTATATTTACCCGCCCATTTCTTATTTGTTGTGTGTGCATTTCCACGGGTTTGCCTTATTTTTTCCATTCTTTCATTTCAGCCACGAGAGCGAAGAGCTTTTCGCCTCGGAGCTTTTACTGACGATCGCACGTCGACGGTGGTTGTGTCCAGCAGTCACAGTCGTTTCATTTGTTTTCGAGTGCTGCTTGGAGTTGGTTCGCCCGCCGATCCGCCGTCCGTCGCTAGTTACTGGCTAAAGTTTAGTGCCTGCGTTTAGCTGCGAAAAGCCGAGCCGCTCTCTCGCGTTGTCGCCGCTGTCGTCTGCTTGTGAGCGAGTGTGAGTGCCGAAAAGCAAAGTTAAATACAAAGAAGAAAAATAGTTTAAAATAAAATGATAAAAAGAGTTGCTATTAAGTGAAATATATACATTAGAAAAACGGTTACTCTGAGTGGCTGCTACTGTGTGTTGTTCTGTGGGTTGCCAGGCAAGCATCTGTTCTGGAATAAAGCCTCTCAATTGTGTATTTGCATTGTGGAAAAAAACAACAAGCTGTCGTTGTCCCACAGTCAAAACAATAATAACAACAGCTTGAAACAATAACAAGAAAATAATAACTTAAACTAAACACGAACGAACACAGCAGAGCGGCAGTAATAATTATAACAAGAAAAAATCTTTAAAATAAATGAACTTTTTTGTGTAGATAAAAAAGAAGGCGAAAAAAACACAGAAAAAGTCAACTGGCAAAAGATCACGAAACGCGGTACACCAACACATCTCCATAATTGTCGCCAGACGGAAAACGAATTCACACACAGTGGAACAGTCGAACTTCTATAACTGGGATTAAGTTGGGGTTTATGTTATGTTATTTAAAGTGTTTTAAATGTTTCACCAACAGATGGGTTCACCAATAAATTTGTTGTAAAAGTACCAATGATGATTTATTACCATTGGTAATTGAAAGATAATTTCACCAATGAATACATACATACATACAAATGTGAATGGACTCACTAAAGAGTTCACCACAAAATAAATACACCAACAACAATGTCAGCTTAAATTAATTTCTTTATTTATCATTAAAAATGAAGAAGTAATCAACAATTTCTAATAAATTCACCAATGAATTCTTAATAAAATATAGTTTCTATAGTGTTCACTGTACACAATGATTTTATTATAATTTAAAAACACCAAAAACTAGTTCAATCTATAAAAGTTCGACTGTATCTACTCACACACAAACACACCTCCCACTGGGCACACACACTCGCTGTGACATACACACGCCCACGAGGCAGCTCTGGAGATTTGCACAAGTGCAAAAAGACACAAAAAGACACAAAAAAAGGCAGAAAAAAAGAGGAAACGAAGGGGGAAAAACAAGAGATCCGATGCCAGCCTTGACTAGAGCCCAAATTAAAGTAAAGTCTGTTAAATAATTGCTCGGAAATTGCACAATAATGTGGGATTGCAGCCACCAAGAAATTTGAGGGAAAAACCCCCAAGCCAACGAAGCTTGCTTGTTTCATAATTGTGGAAATAAATGAATATATTCAGCTGATTGTGAACAAATAATGAGCGTTGGTACTTAGTATTTCTTATATTCTTCGATGCAGGCGATCCAGTAAAACAAACCAGCAGACAAACTCACGGAAATGGATTACATTGTGAAGGCCTACAAAGATTGGAAACTGCACTCGCAGGTAAGCATTTAAGCATTAAAAATAATAATAAAAATGAAACAAGGCTAGGCTAGGGATTGGTGTCAGTCATAATTATTATTGCCAAGCCAAGATCAGGAAACGGACAATTAGGTTGTAGACAAAATTACAACTGGAAGGCGACAAAACTACTTACAAATTAATCCGAACAAAAGCTACAAATGAATGGGGTGAAAAAAAGTACATAAACAAAAGTTCTATTGAGCAGAACTGCTAATTTACTGGCATTATTTAAAACAAATAAAGTGTATTTATTTATACTTTTAACGGCTTTGGAAAGTGAGTGTGTTTACCTGGATTTAGCTGGCTGACTTTTAAAATTTACTTTTACTATACAGTTTACTATTATCGTAAAAAAGGTAAAGGGAGGTTGAAATAAAATCATTCTCAAATAGCAGAAAAAAATATATGCGTTCTTTAATGAAATTCATGAAATTTAACTATAAATATTTGATTCATATTTTATTTTATGTGCTGCATAAACTATTCTATTCTATTCTACCTTAAATTCTATCCAACCTGAAGATTTGTTTTAACTTTCTTTTATAATTATTAATATGTAATTCTTTTATAATAATTCCATGCAAAAGTATAGACCACATATGTATATGTATAACCTCTCATAGATCTCTCTATAAGCCCGACTTAACGGCTTTTTGCCAATCGAAGAGAGTGTGTGTTGGCCTGTGGCAAATCGGTTAAGATGCCGCCAATACTTTGTGGCTTTCCTGCAGAAGTGAACTCAACTTCTGGCTTGGCTCTTTGCCGATCATTAATATTTCTGTTTTTTTTTTTTTGCACCTTTTTCCGTGGATTTGCGGGGTTTCTTGGCTTGGCTGCGAAGAATTCGAATGCGAATGGGAAAGGCTGCGGAGTCACGGCAATAAGCGGTCGTTAGCTCTTGACTTGGCTCCGCTCCCAGCGAGTTTGTGGCTTTTGGCCAAAGTCTAACCAAATGCAATATACAGGCGGGGTCGCAGTTATAAGATATCTTCGATAATTTCAATGAAAAAAAGAATGAAGAAAGTAGTACCCTTAAGGAATTGAAATAAATTATAATATAAACTTGAGGTATTTACGGATATAATCGATATAAACTGACACATGAATTCACCAATAAACATATTACAATGAATTCACCAATAAATGTTTTCTAAAAAAATTCACCATAAATATTTGTTGGAGAATTCTTCGAAGAGTTTCCTAATTATGGGGTTTTATTACAAATTTAACAAATTTCTTTACAATAAATCGATCTTAATATCTCAACCCCGTCTGTTAAAATGCCCCCCGACAAACATCGCGATCGGTGGGACACAGAACACGACTTGGAGTGGAGGAGCAGGCTGGTGCTTAACCGCATTTAAGAAAGACCTGGCGGAGAGGAAAGGCAACCGGCACTCGGCAACAGGCGGACAAACAAAATAAAATAAACTATTCTGTGAAACACGATCATGTCGAAATGGTCTCGCATTACCCAAGAAATCCACTCCGAAACTCTGAATGAGCGCTTACCTCTTTGCTCTCCCTGTGAGTGCTTTGAGTTGTTTATTTTTCGTTGCGAATATTTTGCCATTGCGATTAATCCGCCGAGTCCGAGTGCGAATGCCACCAAAGTGTGCTAAGATCGTGGCCAGCGAACCAGCGCGATGAGTAAGCCGCCAGCCAGCCAACGAGCACATCTGGCCAAAAGCAGCAAAAGGCAGCAGCAGCAGCGGCAGCGGCCACTAACTTATGCGGCTCTCTGGTTGGATTGCAAATTGCTAAATTGGAAAAAACACATAGCAGTGCTGCAGCACAGTCAAAGGCACTGCCAGAAAATCTAGCTAAGAATACAGTTTTTACAACATCAATATTGCTACTTTAATTGCTTTTAATTTGAATATTTTTGGGTAAAAAAAATCTCAGAGTTGTCAAAAATCTGTTGAGGTAATTAATTAAAATAACAATCATTAATAAATCTCCTTTTTACCAACGAAAATTTATTAGACAAAATTCAACGTTGAATTTCATAATTAAAATGTTTTGATTAATGTTTGAAATCATTATTTTTGAAGTTAATAAACTAAAGAGTTCTCAAATATTTAACTATGTAATTATGAAATTTATAACTTTTTATAAATTTATTACTTCACCAATATGCACATGATAAATTCACCAATGAACACTATTTGTGGTGAATTCACCCTTCATTAGGGAATAAATACACCAATCATAATTTATATTTAAGTAAAAATATGTGGTTTTAATTAAAAAAATTTAACAATATTTTTTTTGTTAATTTTGCTATATATTTTTCTTTATGCTAAAAGCTCGAACAACAACAAGTTGGAGTCGATCACAAAATGCATTTTATACGCTGGACTGCAGCTGCTAATTGGGCCAATGCACATGATATTGCACAAAAAAAGTATCAAGTTAATACTTGCCTCCGCTCCGCATTCCATTTTCGATTCTAAAAATATATCCTTAGCCTTGAAGATCCTCCTCCTCCAGCGGCGGCGGCGGGTTCAATGCTCGATGCATCCGGTTTTGTTGTGTGGCCATTGGCCATCTTGGATTCAAGCATTAGCCAAGTTTTGTCCTTCGGTTACCTTTGGGTACACACTTTATATTCATTTAAATAACACTTGTAACGGGGCGACTGATTGCGAACACCTTAACGGAGCAGTGGGTGGCGTTGGCCTTCGTTAATCAGTTAAAAAAAAAAAAACTGTTCCACACACACCTGTAGCGATCCGCTATGTTGCCCGATTTGGTAAATGGAAAAATGTTAACATGGTAAATTGGTTAAATGTTTGCATGCGGGCGTGCTAACGAAACGAGGTTGGGTCTACGCCATCGTCTATTACTCACGGTTATTTGGTTATTTTGGCGATAACTTCAGTATAATTAAGTTCCACCTCAATTTGGGTCACGCGCCCTGTGTTTAACTGTTCGTTTAGGTGGTGTATTATATAGTATTCCATAAGGGAGGCAAAACTTTTATTGTTTAAATTAAATATTATTAAAAGGTTTACTTATAATCAAGTTTATCCAAAGTCATCCCAGAAAAGCAGCTTTTTGAAGGTATATTTCGAAATTCGCCATTAAAAAGGAGCCCCTAAAGAAAATATTTCAATAAAGTCAGAAAACATTAAATTTTAATTTGAATTATTTTTCCTATACAAAATTTATATTTTGGAAATATAATAAAATATAATAATAATAATAAATTATACAAAATATTTGAATAGCTCTTTACAGAGCGCTTTCAGCTAAATAAAGACAATGAAAACAACATAGTCATAGTCTATTATTCTTAATATGCAAATAAATAAGTCACGAAAATGTTTTAACTAGAGTCTGAAAAGGTATTCTATTCCGGGATCATTTGAGATTAAAGATGTATCACCGACTTGGTTATATATATAAACAAGTTTGCAGGAAAAATCACCTTTTTTTCTTGGCGCCATATAAAAAACATTTCTAGACTTAATAAAAAAAAAAAACCCAACCCCCAGGGCTAGACCAAGATCCAAAACCCCATTAAAAGTTCATTGGGGATGCCAGTGAGTCAATCTCCGAGATGGAGATAATCAGGCCTGCTCCGGTAATCGAAAACGGTAAGATTTTTTCGTTTTCGTTTTTGA
>JAEIIJ010007778.1:0-33578 GCA_018904815.1 Drosophila ogumai
TAATTTAATAATTGGTAATTTAACAATAATTTATTAATTTAATATTTTATTTAAAAATATAGAATAATTGTTCTATTTTTTCTTAAATTCGCTTCTCAGACTCAACGTTCGCGTGGCTTCTGCTTCATTTACTTTGAGAATCTCAAAGATGCCAAGGTGGCCAAAGACGCCTGTTCCGGCATAGAAGTGGATGGTCGTCGCATTCGCGTCGACTACTCGATAACCCAGCGTGCCCACACTCCCACTCCGGGCGTCTACATGGGCCGTCCATCGCGGTAAGCCTCCTTTTGCCTGAATGCTCTTTAGAACTCTCTTTTCATAAAGAATTTCCTACAGCGGCCAGCGACGCCGCGATCGCGATCGCTCAGCCTCACCGCATGACAACTATCGTCACCGAAACACTTACCACGGCGATCGCCATACCCGCAGCTACCGCAAGAGCCCCAGTCGCTCTCGCTACGTGCGTAGCCGTTCGCGTTCCCGTTCTCGTTCTCATCCCTACCGTAAGACAATGATTGCATTTCTCATTGGATCCAGCTTCAAGCCTTTGTTTTCATCCTCCTCAGGTCGCATGACATCGCGCTATTAGCTGGCTAACTCCCAAACTGATGCTCTGATCACGGCCCAGCTGGATTGCGTCGGGAGAAAGACCTGCACAGGAGCATACGACTGATAGACTGTATCCCATCTCACCCTTAGGCTATTATTAATTATGTATTGCGTTGACCATTATCACTGCTGCTGTACAAAAGCGAAGTTTGTACTCGTCAGATGGGAATTACCATCTTTACATTCAGATGCCCGCCCCCGGCGTGTGCGGCCCGACTACTTAACCCTGCATTGATGGCGCCCGCACACATTGTGATATGCATTTTAAAAGGAAAAGCAGCAGATATGATAATGATAATATAACTAAATTAAAACTAATTATACACAACTGTGCAGCGAGTACAAAATAAAATAAAATAATCCATTTGATGACAACCCAGGATGTTGTTGGTAATTTAGAGAGGCTTTTATTAGGCTTTCTATCATACATTTGGTCAAGGGACAATGAATCCATGATTTAGAAAAGCAATTTCTTCAATTTAGGTTAAAAATAAAATTAGTTTTTAATTAAAAACCTAACATAGCTTAAGATTATTATTATTTCCCCGCAGAAGTGGAGGCCTCTGTTGCCGTAGCCTGGGTTGCTCGCGATGCCTTGTAGGCTAGCTCCAGACTCTGATTTATCACATGCATATCTCCCTCAATGCTGCGGGCCCAGTTCTCCACGTCGCCCAGCTCCTTCAGAGCGCTGCTAAAGTTGTCAATGAGCTGTAGCCACTGATGCGTCTGCTTAGCGAAATTGGTGGCTCCCATGTGCAGCTGCTTGGCCTCTGCATCTAGGCGCTTCTGGTTCAGGTAGGCCTGGGCCACGCCCACATTCAGGGTGTCCACCAGGGACTGGGTGAGCTCATTAGAGGCTTCAATAGCCTCCTTTCTACGCACCTCTGGCAAGGCAACACAAAAATTAACAAATTGAAGTGATAAGTCTAGTGAATCGCATACCCTGCTCTTGCTTCCGCTTCACCTGCTCCTTGTGGTGCTCTTTAACCATGGAAGTAAGCATTTTTAAACAATTTCTGGGAAAAACAATTTTTGTCAACAAAATGAGATCAGCTGTTTTGCTGGAGATGGGCCCATGGAAGCGATAATAATTATCGATAGACTAGTTGTCGCCCGTTGAAATCGACACTTCTCCCACCTCTAATAGCCCAACACGTGCGCGCTTGTTGCGCTCCTATTTTTCTTTGATTTATAACAAAAAGTGTGTTTAAAACCCTTCGAAATGGGTTCCAGGCGGCCGATGGACGTGCACATGTTCCCCTCGGACTTGGAGTTTGCAGTCTTCACCGACCAGGAGATCCGAAAACTGAGTGTGGTGAAGGTGATCACGGGCATTACTTTCGATGCACTGGGACACCCCATGCCCGGTGGCCTGTACGACATCCGGCTGGGCTCTTATGGCCGGTGCATGGACCCGTGCGGCACCTGCCTGAAAATGCAGGACTGTCCGGGCCACATGGGTCACATCGAGCTCGGCACGCCCGTCTACAATCCGTTCTTCATTAAGCTGGTACAGCGCCTACTCTGCATCTTCTGCCTCCACTGCTACAAGCTGCAGATGAAGGGTAATTATTAGCCGATGTATAAGCCTTGGTGTTGGCTAACAGTTGTCCTTTGGCAGACCACGAGTGCGAGATCATCATGCTGCAGTTGCGCCTTATCGATGCGGGCTATATCATCGAGGCCCAGGAGCTGGAGCTCTTCAAGTCGGAGATTGTGTGCCAGAACACCGAGGAGATGGTGACCTTGATGAATGGCGATCTGGTTCACCCAACTATTGCTGCCATGTACGATCTGCTGGCCAAGAACGAGAAGAACTTTAGCAACTCCACCAAGACGAGCTGCTCCCTGCGCACAGCCGTCACCCATGCGGCGCTCCAGCGGGCGGGCAAGAAGTGCAGGCATTGCAACAAATCCATGCGTTCCGTGCGTTATATGCACCGAAGGCTGGTGTTTTATGTCACTCTGGCGGACATTAAGGAGCGGTAAGAACAAGCTGCCACCGGTAAAGATCTCCTCCGACATGTTTCTTTTTTTCCATCTCTCAGTGTTGGTGGTGCCACAGAGGCTGGTGGCCAGAACAAGGTGATCTTTGCGGACGAATGTCGTCGCTATCTGCGCCAGATTTACGCCAATTATCCGGAGTTATTAAAGCTCCTAGTCCCCGTTTTGAACCTTAGCAACACGGATGCAACGGGCGGCGATCGCTCGCCGGTGGATCTTTTCTTTATGGACACTTTGCCAGTGACGCCGCCGCGTGCTCGTCCCATGAATATGGTCGGAGATATGCTAAAGGGCAATCCCCAAACGGATATCTACATCCACATCATCGAGAACAACCATGTGCTGAATGTGGTGCTCAAGTACATGAAGGGTAATCAGGAGAAGCTCTCGGCCGAGGCCCTGGCCGCCTTTGAGAACCTGAAGGGCGGCAATGCCCACGAGAAGCTGTACAATGCCTGGTTGGCTCTCCAGACCTCGGTGGATGTGCTGCTTGACGTAAACATGTCCCGTGAGATGAAGTCGGCCGAGGGTCTGAAGCAGGTTCTGGAGAAGAAGGAGGGTCTCATTCGCAAGCATATGATGGGCAAGCGCGTTAACTACGCCGCCCGTACTGTCATCACGCCGGATCCCAACATAAACGTAGATGAGATTGGCATACCGGACATATTCGCTAGGAAACTCTCGTATCCCGTACCAGTGACCGAATGGAATGTCACGGAGCTGCGCAAAATGGTGATGAATGGACCGGACGTGCACCCCGGAGCGAACTATATTCAGGACAAGAACGGTTTCACCACCTTCATACCCGGCGACAATGCAGCTAAGCGTGAAAGCATGGCCAAGCTGCTGCTCTCGAATCCGAAGGATGGAGTGAAGATTGTCCATCGGCATGTGCTCAACGGAGATGTGTTGCTGCTCAATCGTCAGCCCTCGCTGCACAAACCCTCTATTATGGCGCACAAGGCCCGGATTCTGCACGGCGAGAAGACCTTCCGCCTGCACTACTCCAACTGCAAGGCGTACAACGCCGATTTCGACGGTGACGAGATGAACGCCCACTATCCGCAGAGTGAGGTGGCCAGGGCCGAGGCCTACAACCTGGTGAATGTGGCCAACAACTACCTGGTGCCCAAGGATGGCACACCGCTGGGCGGACTCATTCAGGATCACGTTATATCGGGCGTGAAGCTCTCCATACGGGGCCGCTTTTTCAATCGGGAGGACTACCAGCAGCTTGTGTTCCAGGGTCTGTCCCACCTCAAGAAGAATATCAAGCTGCTGCCGCCGGCCATCATAAAGCCTGCCAAGCTTTGGTCCGGCAAGCAGATCCTGTCCACAATTATTATCAACCTGATACCCGAGGGCTATGAAAAGATAAATCTGGATTCGTTCGCCAAGATTGGTGGCAAGGTAAGTTGGGCGATAATGATAAAGTACAAATTTTAAGTTACTCCCCATCCCTTGCAGAACTGGAATGTGAGCCGTCCACGCCCTGCTCTGTGTGGCTCCAATCCGCAAGAAAACGAGCTGGGCGAAAGCCAGGTGCAGATAAGAAAGGGAGAACTGCTCGTTGGGGTGCTGGACAAGCAGCAATACGGAGCCACCACTTTTGGCCTGATCCATTGCATGTACGAGCTGTATGGCGGCGATGTGTCCACCCGCCTGCTCACGGCCTTCACCAAGGTATTCACATTCTTCCTGCAGCTGGAAGGCTTTACCCTGGGCGTCAAGGATATCCTGGTGACGGGCGAGGCGGATCGAAAAAGGAGAAGGATCATCCGAGAGTGTCGCGGTGTGGGAAATAGTGCCGTGGCCTCGGCCCTCGATCTCGAGGAGGAGCCGCCGCACGACGAGCTGGTGGAGAAAATGGAGGAGGCCTATGTGAAGGACACCAAATTCCGAGTGCTCTTAGATCGCAAATACAAATCGCTGTTGGATGGCTACACAAATGACATAAATAAGTAAGTTTCTGGATATAAAAAGCAAGTTGGTAAACTCATCAAGATCTTTCTATTTGCAGAACTTGCCTGCCTGGTGGCCTGATCACCAAGTTCCCTTCGAACAACCTTCAGCTGATGGTGCTGTCTGGTGCCAAAGGCTCCATGGTGAATACTATGCAGATCTCCTGTCTGCTGGGACAGATTGAGTTGGAGGGCAAGCGGCCGCCTTTGATGATATCGGGCAAGTCTTTGCCCAGCTTTACATCCTTTGAGACGTCACCCAAGTCGGGAGGCTTCATTGATGGCCGTTTTATGACGGGCATACAGCCGCAGGACTTTTTCTTCCATTGCATGGCTGGTCGTGAAGTAGGTTTCGAAGTGGGTTTACCAAGCCAGCAACTGTTTTTAACTCGTATTTTTACATTCTTCAGGGTCTCATTGATACTGCTGTGAAGACTTCGCGTTCTGGCTACCTGCAGCGCTGCCTCATCAAGCACTTGGAAGGCCTGAGTGTTCACTACGATCTCACTGTGCGCGACAGTGACAACAGCGTGGTGCAGTTCCTCTACGGCGAGGACGGCCTGGATATCCTCAAATCCAAGTTCTTCAACGACAAGTTCTGCGCTGATTTCCTAACACAAAATGCCACGGCTATTTTGCGACCTAGTCAGCTGCAGCTGATGAAGGACGAGGAAAGCCTGGCCAAAGTCCAGCGTCACGAGAAGCACATTCGCAGCTGGCAGAAGAAGAAGCCGGGCAAGCTGCGCGCCGCCTTTACACACTTCTCCGAGGAGCTGCGCGATGAGGTGGAGGTGAAGCGACCGAATGAGATAAACGCCAAGACAGGACGACGCCGCTTTGACGAGGGTCTGATCAAGCTTTGGAAGAAAGCAGACGCCGAGGACAAGGCCCTGTATCGCAAGAAGTACGCCCGCTGTCCGGATCCCTCGGTGGCCGTCTACAAGCAGGATCTGTACTATGGCAGTGTGTCGGAGAAAACGAGCAAACTGATTACCGATTATGCCAAGCGGAATCCGAGCCAAAAGGAAAACATAGCGGATATTATGCGAGTGAAGACTATCAAGGCTTTGGCCTCGCCCGGCGAACCTGTGGGTCTGATAGCAGCCCAGTCGATCGGTGAACCCTCCACGCAGATGACACTGAATACCTTCCATTTTGCCGGTCGTGGTGAGATGAACGTGACCCTGGGTATACCGCGTCTGCGAGAGATTCTAATGCTCGCGTCTTCGAACATCAAGACGCCCTCGATGGACATACCCATTCAGCCGGGCCAGCAGCTGCAGGCGGAGAAGCTGCGCGTTAATCTGAACTGTGTGACTCTGGCGAATCTTTTGGAGTGTAAGTTTATTTCTTAATATATTTATGCATTTATTTAGAGTAAATAATTTCCATTTTAGCTGTTCATATAAGCACCAGCCTGGTCCTAGAGCCGGAAAGAGCCTACGAGTACGAGATGCGCTTCCAATTCCTGCCCAGAGCCGTCTACAAAGAGGACTATGGGGTGCGGCCCAAGCAGATTATAAAATACATGCACCAAACGTTTTTCAAGCAACTAATTCGGGCCATTCTGAAAATATCGAATGCCAAAAAGACGACGAAAGTGTAAGTAACATACACAAAGCTTAAAGAACCTCTTTTAAAATGAATTTCCATATTAGAGTTGTATTGGACGACAAAAAGGACGCAGAAAACGAGGATAATGATCTGGACAATGGAGATGAGGCGGGTGGTGGCGCTGGTCGTAAAGCCAGAGATGATGATGGCGACTCTTCGGACGATAATGTATGTAAACCCACAACCTCATAACAACCCTTGTAAAACATATTTTTCCCTGCAAACAGGGCGATGACGATGCAACTGGCGTCAAGTTGAAGCAGCGCAAGACCGATGACAGGGACTATGATGACCCAGATGATGTTGAAGAACTAGAAGATGCCAATGGTAAGCAGAGATCAAGGAATCTCTTAATGCAGATTCTAACTATTTCCCTTGCCTTTGCAGCGGATGATGAAGAGGCGGACGATCAGGACGATGATGAGAAGGGTCTGGATGGTAACGAGAACGCCGAGGGCGATGACAAGTCCGTGGAGAAGTTGTTGAGCAACGAAATGGTCAAGGGTTACACCTACGACAAGGAGAGTCATCTGTGGTGCCAGGTCAAGCTGAACCTGAGCGTTCGCTACCAGAAGCCCGATCTAACCTCCATCATCCGCGAGCTGGCGGGCAAGAGTGTGGTCCACCAGGTGCAGCACATCAAGCGAGCCATCATTTACAAGGGCAGCGCCGATGAGCAGCTGCTAAAGACCGACGGCATCAACATCGGCGAGATGTTCCAGTACAACAAGATTCTCGATCTGAATCGGTTGTACTCCAACGATATCCATGCCATTGCCAGGACGTACGGCATTGAGGCTGCCTCTCAGGTGATTGTCAAGGAAGTGAGCAACGTGTTCAAGGTCTACGGCATTACGGTGGATCGTCGGCATTTGTCGTTAATCGCGGATTACATGACCTTCGACGGCACCTTCCAGCCGCTGTCCAGAAAGGGAATGGAGCACTCCTCTTCGCCCCTGCAGCAGATGTCCTTCGAGTCCAGTCTGCAGTTCCTGAGAAGCGCAGCCGGTTTTGGTCGGCCGGATGAGCTAAACTCTCCGTCCAGTCGCCTGATGGTGGGTCTGCCGGTGCGGAATGGCACTGGTGCCTTTGAACTGTTGACGAAAATATGTTAATTTGTTTATAATATAAATGGAACTTTGCGATCTTTTTTAAATAAATATAAACTCGGTATTGTTTATAACAAAATATTGGTTTTTCTATGCATTATAGATGTGAAAGGGTATATAAATTTCGACTTTCCGGAGTTAACTTTCTTTCTCGTAATGTGTAAAACTTTGGTTTATTTAATTACGGACCAGTGTAAACATTTAAAGTACAAAATTCATAAGTTTTCGAGCTTAGAACTAGGATTTTTTGGTTGCTTTCAGAACTTATCACAAGTTAACTGGTACTGCCAGTTCCTAACAGCCACACTCGGCTCGAATTTGCCGGCGATAGGGTCCAGGAGTTCCTCAACAGATCCAGGTGCTGGCCCAGCTGCTGATCCAATTCCCCCGCCGGCTCCGGCTCCGTTACCGATCGCTCTTCCGGGTCCTGTTCCCGTTCCACCTCCATGAGAGTTGGCAGCCTTGAAATCGTACGGCTGCAATTGACGGGGCCGTCTTGCACGCTGATTATTGAGGACCTGCTCTCGTCGCTCGCCCTCAAGATTACCTCCTCCACTTCTAGATCCTTCTCCTCCGCCCGATCCCGCTCCATCCTGTTCCCGTTTCGTTGCACGACCACCTTTGCGCCAGGACTCGACATTGGCAATGCCCGAGGTCGACGGCCGCTCGTCCTTCCGGCCCCCAAAGATGGTCGTCCAACGAAACCACTTATGTCATAAGCTATAGCAATCAGAAGCCGAGGAAGCACTGCGTCTTCGCATTGGGTGGGGATCTCTTTTTAGTAAATAAACACAAAGGCAGAGGCACGCGAGGAGCAGGCAGACCAGTCCCAGCATGGCATAGAATCCTTGCCGATAGCGGGCCGCATCGGCACTCGCCTCCAGGAGACGCACGCGCTGACCCAGGGCACCTCCTCTCAGGTCTTGCTCCCTTTCCAGGGGGAGCAGCACCTGCCAGAATCCGTAAACCTTCTGCAGGTGATTGGAGTAACCGGAATCCTGCTGATTGCTGGCTGTGTAGGAGTTGGCATGGGTGGCTCTGTACGAGTCGTGGCGATTGCTCCGAGATAGACTTCGATCCAAGCCCGAAACTCCTGTCTCCGCTCTCAGTAACTTCTCCACCTCTGCCTCGTCGACGGAACCTGCTTGGGTTGACTTGGCTGGCTGCTCTCCCAAGCTGTAAACGAATGGGTTCTCCTTGTTGTAGGGCAACCATCCGTCGTATATTCTGCCCGGCGTGGGATTCCCGTTCTTAATGAAGTTCGCAAAGGCTCCCCTTAGCTTGCGGCACAGTTGCTCTTCCTCTCCGCTGAATCTGCGACGAGCTATTTGCTGAAACAAACTGGGACCCAGGAGCAGGGGTAGATCCGAGCTGTGGGAGGCGCCGCCAAAGAGATTTCTCCTGCCACGCATATCCATCGAGTGGGATTGGTCAAAGACGTAGGCGTAGCTGGTGGTGCTTCCATTGACGAGATCCATCAGCCGAAAGAAAGGCAGCTCGTACAAAGATTCGGAGAGCAGACGCTGCATTCCGCCCAGCAGGTGGATGACACTCTCTCCCTTGCCATTGAAGTATCTCCACCTGATGGCTGCCAGTTGGGTGGCGCTCTCTTCACCCGTGGATTCCAGAGATCGCATTACATTCGGCAACAGGGTGTGATTGATGTACTCCTGCAGAGCCAGCTGACCCTCTCGGGCCACATCCAACCAGTAGTCCTGCAGGAAGGCTCCTTCATTGGAGGTTATACCCAAGAGCAGGGGTGGCAGCGTCTCATTTCGCAGTCTCTGCTCTAAATCCAATCCTCCTGGTACAATCACACCCAGCTGGGAGCTGCCATTGCCATGATTGTAGACACTTTCATAGGCTCGAAGCAGGTCCTCGCGACTCTTTCTCCTCAGGCAACCCATTAGCTGGCGACGTTGAGCCTCCTCGAACTGGCAGCCCAATTTCTGGACAAGAACCTGGCCCGTCTCCACTATCCGCCGTTGGTGATTTTTTCCCAGAGAACGCATTATAGGACCTGGTGACATCAGCACTAGTTTCTTGGCCAGCTGAGACTCCTCCAAAGCAAGCGCCAGTGCCAGTGGAGCTCCACCACTTCCGTGACCCAAGAGGGTAATGTGATCCGGATTACCGCCAAAGGCATCTGCATTTCTGTGAACCCACCGCAAGGCCATCCTCACATCACTTAATCCATAATTCCCTGATAGATGACGGTGCTGCTCCCCCAATCCCAGCCAGCCGTAGATATTGTTTCGATACTGGACACTCACAACAGCGATTCCCTCGCCGGCCAGATCCAATCCATTGATGCGGTTTCGGGGCCAATCGTAGGCGAACTCCTCACCCGTGACAATCACAACGATGGGCAGCTTGCCGTACCGCATCCCCGACTCCGGTGTCCAAATGTTGAGGTACAAACAGTCCTCGTCTGTGCTCACTGATCGGGGAATAGTGCCATCCGAGGTCTCATCATAAACGGTGTTCGAGAGCTGCGGGCAAAGGGGTTGCATGGCGGTGGCCTGGAGGGTGCGATTCCAACTGGGACTCGGCTTGGCGGGCTGCGAAATAATAATCAAAACAACAACAATTATTTAAAAATTAAAACAAAACAACAATTATTTTAAAATCGATGGTAATCCATACATTAAGTAGTACAATTTGGGTTAATTCAGCTTTATTTTGACCATCATGGTCATTGGTTTTAAAGGGAAATTACAAAAATCAAAAAAAGAGTACAGAAATTTAGACCAAAGTTAGTCATGCCATTGTTCAAGGTTAGATAAATATTTAACAAACTACAAAATAACAAAAGAAACTGCACTTGTAAGAAAATATAGCTAACTATTTTATTTAAATTTAAATAATATAAAATATTCTTGTAAATATTTCTGGCTTTAGCAAGCCTTCTTCAACAGATTCATATTAAATTCAATCTCTTAACTTTTCTTATATATATTATTAAATATTTTAAAAACTTAAAAAAAATAATAAAAAAGCTCCCAAATAAGTAAGTTTTTCTTTCTTACCGCAAATCTCAGTTCATTGACCGGAGCCTGGGCATACGGAATGCCCAAAAAGGCATAAACAGCACCACGTGCCCCATCGGGAAAGACCTTGAGCTGCAAATGCCAAGGAATCATATTTATATATACCGCCAGATCTGTATATTCACATCCCTGTCTCACCCCAACTAGGTCTCCCTGCTCCAGCTTGATGTGCGTCTGCTGGCCCAAACTAAACTTGAACAGGAGGAGCAGCAGGATCGGGAGGAGCCGGAAAAAGCGTTGAATCCTTAATGCCTTCCACATGATTGCCAGTCGCAACACTCACTTTTTAGCTCTCACTTTTAGCACATAACTTTTGCATAGTTCATGGGGCATTTAAGCGCATTTATTAATTATGATATGCTTTTTTTCCATACAGTCCTCCCCGTTGCGACCAAACAAAATATGCGTGAATATTTCGCTGAAAACGAATATAAATTTTTTTCTTTCGCCCTGCAACTTTCCCGTATGTCCGCTCGACGTTGAAATGGAAACTGAGCCACGGAAAAACACACACCACGAATAAAGTTGGCTGCCCCGGGTCGGACGGTCGCTCGGTGAGCTAACAGAAATTTCTGCTAGAATTATTTCAATTGTTTTCTGGTGTCATTATGGCTGTTGCTGTTGTTGCTGCTGCGGTGCGCAGCGAATCATTCATGCATCCATAGATCAAAACGCCAGCGACACCACCACAGCCAGCAACAACAAAGGGTGTGTGTTGAGAGCAGCCCTATAAAGCCATGGTAACGGGCAGCCTCGAACCAAACTAAATACCACTACTACATATATGTGAACCCGGGAGCCTAAAACCCAAAAAGGCAGCACTCTCTCGAGGGGGGAATTTGCGGTCACAAAAATAGTGGTAAGCTGAGTTAATATTTAGGCTTACCCTTAATTTAATTCACTCAACAAAAGTCAAGGGGCCACCACACTTTTTGATTTAAGAAAGACACATCACGCTTATTATTAATTAAATCAATTTAAAAGACAACATTCTTTTGCTAATATTCGTCATACGAAACTTTATAGGTTGTGACTCGTCATTTCCTAGAACTAAACTGAACACTCAACTTTCATGTTCAAGTCTAATTAATTTGTCTTCAGACTGTGAATATTATAGACTTAATTTAGGAGGATCTTAAGCTATAGTGCTAAGTGAACTGAACTGTATTTAAATAACCTAAAGATGATAGATGGACTTGGATTTGGATTTGAAAATGAAATAATATTAACTAAATACAGTTTGATTAAGATAATAATCAGGAAAGGGTGCTTAACTAATCTTTAGAATTAAATAAGCTTGGTTATATTTATTATAATTATTTCTATTAATTTAATAAACGTTTAGCTGAATCTTAAAAGAGAAATCATTGTTTCTCATTTTAATTTAATTTAAGAACTCATGAAACCGCCCTCGTTCTTATTTTTCATTGAATTCCGCACTGCTGTTAATGTCAAACGTAAATTTTGTTGTGCTATTCTACCCCCTACCTCCTCCCCCTATATCCCCCGTTTCAACTCCCATTCCCGCTGACAAATGGAGTTGTCGCTGGCTTTCTTTTCAAGGGGGGGTCTGATGCAGATAATGTTCTATAATGTTACCGTAATTCCCGCACTTGCCCAATATATACTCATATAGTATGGTGTTGCTGGTGGTGGTGGTTTTTAGATTGGATAGATCTGCGTCCGATTCCAGAGTTGCTAGTTTGTTGGTGACTCTGTGCGGCGGGGCGGAGTTCCGGTCGGTGGAGTTTTGGTGGGCGATCGCTGTAGCTGGACTGGATGTGCCGGAATGCCCACAATTATGGGGGATGTGGATGCGGTGGGAGTGGGGCAAAAACGGCAACTACTGGCATCCAGCATCATGTCCCCACATTTATGGATTTTAATTAGTTTAAAGCGTAATTTGTTTGTTGACCTGCGCGGATTACGAGCACAAAATCGCCTTCGCCAACAGCCAGTCATTCTGGCAGCAAGCGAAGGCACTGAAAGAAATTAGACCTATAGTAAAATTTTTTTTAATAAACTTTAATTATATTTGGCATAATAGAATTGTAGATTTAATAGAATTTTTTAAATAAATAAATATTTATTAACCTGTGCCTCAAAGCTGAAAAAGTGCTGAATCTATAGATTTTAAATCGATAAACATCAATGTAGATTCAGTTTTATACATATATTTATATTTGTCTCAATTTTTTCTATATTATTTCTTTAAAAACTAGCCAATTTGTAACTTATTGTCCCAATTATATCAGAAAATATACAAAAACCTTTAAAACTAATTCAATGGTACAAATTTGTTATAAACTTTGTTTGATTTCAATCGTGCATTTTCTATATTAAATATTATTTAAATATTTAAAATTAAATAATTTATATTAGCTCTATATTTTCGCTATCTGGATGCTGGTGTGGCTTTTGGTGTTGGTGCTTGCCTGTGTCTTTCGCCCGAGCGCGACGCACATAATTTGCAGTTAATTATGAAAGCCAAAGTGCACATTTAAATGGTCGCTCCGCTGGAGTCCTCACACCCTATTACACATCCTTTTACCCCAGTCCCCTCTTTTAACCCCGCTGCCTCCAGCCATTGTCTTTTGGCCCATTTCATTGGCAAGTTAATCAATTTATGCCTGCGAACGTGGGCGGCTCGCAGTTGGGTTTTGTGCGGGTCGCTGTTCAATTATTATAAATGGCAATGACGGCCTAGTTTGGTCAACAGGGCAAAGGCACATGGTGTATGTGTGTGTGGCTGTAAACAAATTAGCCTGGCGGAGAGCTGTAAAAATCCCAGCAAAAGGTTGATGAGTTACGTGAATGGCAGGTGAAATTTGGTAATTTGTTGGTTCCCCTACAAAAATTTGATAGAAAATAGGCAGGAAGACAATAATTTATAGGGGAAAATATCATAATCATTGGTTATTTATTTCAGCTATCTATTCCGTTAGCTTAAATTCTAAAGTTTGCTTATGTATTGGTAGTAAAATATGTTATCTAATAGTTTTTATAAATATTATTTGCAATGGCAGTGCATGTGAAAAACCCATCATATCGTAAAAGCATTAACACCCTTCAATTGAAGTAAACGTGATTTAAATGCTAAAGCCATTTTCGGAATGCCAATTTCTTGGCCATTGCGACCATTGTGCCATAAATCAATTCAGATTATCACATTTTTCTGTGGGTGGGCCAATAAATTGTCGAGTCTCAGATTTGACCTCTTGGAATTTCGTTTGCACTTGCTGCCCATCGGCACCTGCTCCCCGACGTTTCCTTTCCCCATTTCCCATTTCCCCAGCCTAGCTTTCCCGTTCTTCTTTTTAGCTCAACTGTCGGTCCAAACTGTTAGCCGGTTGGCCTGCAGATTGTTGTGACATTTAAATGCTGGCAATACTTTTCGCCTGCGTCCAATAAATTCGTCATAACAGGCGCTTGACTCGAAACTTGCCGTCAACACTTGTAACGCCAAGACCTTAAATGGTAATACAAATTGTACAAAAATTTACACAAATATTTGTGGAGTGCATATTGGGAAATTTTTTGGCAGCTGCAGCTTGCAACCGGAGAGGAGGAAAAACAATACAGCAATAGCAGCAACAAGGACACTTCAGGCAGTTCCTCCTCTCCGCCCAACTCGAAAGTTTGGCCTCTGTTGCAGTCTCGTAATGAAAATATTTATGATTTTTGGAGCCGAGTTGATTGTTTACATATTGCCAAAGCATATTGAAAACTTCTTTATTAAATTTTACTTCAATAAAAGCCAATTGTTTCTTCTTGGCATCGTGTTGTTATTTTTGTTTTGTTTTTTCGATTACGCTTCGTACGTACACACATACTATATACATACACACATACATACATATATCTATACAAAATGCCTGGCAAAGTTTTTAGTTTTCTGCCAGAGTGAGCTTTGCGCCCCCATCGCTCTGAATTTTCCTGGCTGATGGAAATGCCGGGAAATCTGAGGGCGCCGCCTGATTGCCATGGCTTCTGTTTCAGCTCCTGCCGTTGCCTGGCGCATCAATTGAAATTTTTGTTTCATATTTTCATATATTTCTGCTAAACACAATGGCATCAGATGTCGTCTCTCGGATCTCCGCAAATATTTGTTGCATGTTCGCATAACAAATCGTTTAGTTAACGAGTCGTAAACACTTGTGATAGATAGAATTCGACCAGACTTTGGTGCAATGCATTTATGCATAAATTTGTTTCATGGCTAAATCCCATTAGGCAGACCGAAGGACCGAAATTCGACGACAGCCATTTTCTGACACGAATTAAAAATAAACTCCTAAACATGCCATGACAGGCAAGGAATTTGATTTAATTTGTATTGCATAGTTTGGCCGGGGGATATGCATATTGGCAGGTAAAAGCAGGCCATAAATTGAGGTAGGTCTTTTTTGTATTCATAGAAATACTTTTGCTTTTGTTGGCGAGTCAGTCTCAAGCGAAAATTGGTTTTTTAAAATAATTACTCATACGCAGGGTGGGTAAAGCGGAATTTTTGATAAGCTAAACACAGCATGGTACAAAAATATAACGAAATACAAACTTTTCCTATAGTTTTCCCTGTTTTTGTGGCAATGAAAATAAAAAAAATCTATAAAAATCAACCAAATATTTCTGCTACAGTTAAACTTGTTTCCAACTTCCCCTTAGCACCTTTTTAATTAATTAGAAATTTGTGCTTGTTTTGCTAATCAAACCAATTGAAAAATAATTAAATTGCATTTGCATTCTGCGGCGTTGACTAAAGCAAAAACACCACAGAGTCAACTTGGCCTAAATACTAATTACGTAATTAGTAGAGCCAAACAACAAAGCAAAGAACCAGCAAGCAAGCAATTTGCGTAAAGTATTTAGCAAAACAATGCATAAAAGTGGCTGGTTGCTGCCTGTTATTGCTGTTGCTTTAAGCCTAATTTAACGGTTCCGCAGACAAACAACGCGAATTGCGAATTGTGAACAGCGGCAGCCATTTTGTTTATGCCGCTAACCACACACACACACACAAACACAAAACACAAGTTGGCAGTACTTAACGGGACTCTGGCGAAGGGAGAAACATGGCCCACTTTCTAATTAATGCAAAATATGGCAGCTGCAAAAAGAAACTAGCATATGTGCTGCCTACTTTTAGGTTGTTCCATGTAAGTTATGTAGTTGTTTTTTCTGGTTTCGGGGGGTGGCTTTGTTGCCTCATACAAAGTGAGTGGGTATGTGTGGGTGTGCAACATGCAACAACAACCTTGGCAATGTCAACAGCAGGCAGCATGGCGGAAGCAAGTGACCGAAGCAGCCGCCATCGCAATGCATCGCCCGACGGGGTTCGCTCAAGTGCTGGTAAATTAAATTCTACAAAATATGCTACCCACAAAACAACTGCAAAATGTTATAAAAATATACTCATTTTTGTCTTTTTTAAGCCTCCCAGCACAAGGCACACACAAATTTTGAGTTTTGGCCATGGTTTGATTGCAGGAAATATGACTAAAATAGGTCTTTAATATTAAAGGTTTAAAAACTATAATTCCTTCGTGATCTAAGAGTTTAAATTTATAAGTGCATATTCTTCGCCTTATTAAATAAATCATTGCATACTTTTCGGTGTAAAATAAAACGATTTGAAGGTATTACTTGAAATTTGAGTAAAGAAATTGATCATTTCTTAGGGAAGAAGTTATGATCAATTAATTTAAGAACTTTATATCAAAATTTTAGGAATACAATTTTTAGATTGCCAGAAATTTGGTTATTAGTGACTTTAAAGGCAGAAGTTTAAAAATTATTATTTCTGTGTTAATTCAGAGCTTAAATCATAAAAAGTATTATTTTTCCGTTAATTCTTAGCTTGAATTATAAAAAATAAATTAATTAAACAATTTGTAAGCGTTGTAAAAACAAATTCGTGGCCTTATAATCCTGGAGACCTCATTCTTCGGTCGCCTGGGGCCAGAAAAAGACGACCTACAATGGCCAGAATGTGATGTTATTGTTATTTGTAATATTGTGAAAATGCTAATTTGATGTCATGACCTGAAATGAAAGTTTAAAAATTCTCAAAAATTATTAGCAATTAATTCAGAGACCTTTATGACACCATAAACAAATTGTATCCATCAAATTTTCGAATTTCAAAGTTGCCAAGAGGAAAACGTGACATCGATCCTACTGTCAGATGGCTTCACTCACCTGGTTCGTTGCGTAAAAGCTTTTACGTAATCAAGTTCATTAGAGGCAAGCCTCCAACAATATCGATGGCAGTGTGTGACCTGCCATAATTGCAAGTTGATAGTGCTCCGTCACCAGGCTGCAAAAATGCATGCAACCACAAAATTTCATTGCAGTCTCCAAAAGGCTGGGCAATTTATTAATTTGCCAGAGATAGAGAGAGAGGGAGACCTACTATATGCAGGAAAAGTTCTTCTTCCCTTCAGTTTGGCAGACCAGCAGCAGCACGACGACGCATTTTCCGGCAACCAAATTTTCAACTTGCTCCGAAACTTTCCCGCTAATTCCTTGGGCAAACTTTGTCAGCAACGTGTTTAGATGGGTGGAGCTGGGAGGCCAAGGACCTCCTTCGTCCTTCGCACCTTGTTTAATTGAAACTACATTAGCAGCTTAATTGAGGAGAAGCAAACAAGGGAGAACGGTTCGAGTTTCAGTTTAATTTTTATTCAAAAATCACATTTGTTGTTTTTCCATACATATATATATAATATATATATGTAGATATATATAATATTTCTGCTGCGATGTTTTGCCAATAAATTATGATTTACGCTTACTAGGTTTCCGCTTTCATGGATTTATTTATGTAATTTACATTTATTCATGTGTGTGTGTGGTGTGGTGGTGGCTCTTTGTGGGGTGTGGTGTGTGGGGGTGTTCCAATGTCCGCTGTGTGTGTGTATTTGCCTTAAGCTTTAACAATCATTACTAGGCAATAGTTATAAGCACATTCACTATATATAATATATATATGGTTTTAAGTTTACTCGCAGTTCAACAGGGCTTTGCTCTTCGCCGGCTTCTGTACAATTTTTATTAAAATATTATTTAACGTGGACAAACAAACCAGAGGGTATACGTAAATATTTTCATCATCAACGGCTTGCATTTACATTTACGTGTGTATATTTTTTAGCCACACGCCAATCATTTTATATTTGCCAATAAAAATATACAGCATCGAACAAGGATAAACAATTTCATTTCATTTGACGGGTGACAGGTGTGAAGAGTTGCGGGTTTTCAATTGAATTAATGGACATCTTCGGGGCATGATTTGATGGACGAGGTGAATGGACCTATTCGAGAGTAGTCAATCTTAAGCTCAGATATGTTTTCATTGAAGCATAGCCAGTAGGTTGTGTTCTACAAAATGATATATTCCTTATGCTGGATATACATATATATATAGTAGGGGTAGATATTAAGAAAAGGGAGTACTTTGTATCCTTAACCAAACACATTTCCCTCACACTTTATTGTCGTTTTTTGTCAGGCCTTTCGAAGCAAAATATCCTGGAAAGCTAGTTTGATATTAGCAGGAAAATGATGAAAATATCTTTAAGATCTTTACTGTGTGTGTGTGTGGATTTAAAGAACCCAATTCACCTCCTTCAAAAGTCCATTAACATAACACTCCCAACTCTAGGGGTCTGCATTTGATGTGTGCACACCACACGAATAAAAAAAGACGGGGAAATGCATTTCATTTTACTGAATAACCCATTGGAATTATAAGTGGATGGACACTTGGCCATTTTTGCACATGGCTTGGCCCGTTAAATGTGGCAAAATAATTGATTATTCACAATTATAGCAATAACACGATAAATGAAATAAATGGAAAAACTGTGGATGAATTCCGGGGGATAAGGACCAGTAGGGGGCTACACTTGTAACCCGTCTGTGTGTTTTTTTTAATGAGAGAGCACATGCAATTTTCATTCGTATCACAACATCCAATATTCGTATTTCAATGATATTCTCGTTTCATTAAGATTGGGTTGGCTTTCCCGGGTATATTTTTTGGTTTGTTCATTTTTTGCGCTGCTTCCTGTTAATGTTAATGCAATAAATTTGATTACCGTTACGCAGGCTGCAATAATTACTTTATTGTTATTAATTAATGGCTTTTGCAATCGGTTTTTATGTTTTGTGTTTGGCCTTTGTATATCCGTTGTTTTTTTAGTTTAGTTTGTTTGTTCATTTGTGTGTTTTGTGTTTGTGTGTGGGCGGGGCGGGATCGAGGAGCCTTTTGAATATTTTTGGTCAAGTTGTTGTTGTTTGTATTTGTTTTGAATAAGTTGTTCCATTATGTTTACCTTCGTTCTTTTGTTTTCTTTATTAAATCTGTATAAAAAGTGCAATTGTCTGTTTCTGTGTTTCTGTTTACCTTGTTTTCGCTTGTGTCAAATACAAATTCACAAATACAATTATATACGAGTTATAATACAAATATCCTTTACACGCAGATACAAAAAATAAAATGCACTGTACAAAATTTGATCTCATTCAGTTGCAACTGAACCTTTCAGTTGTGTATAATACGTATACGTAACATATGTAGATGTCATATCGTGTGTGAGAGAGAGAGTGGGTGTTGCTGTTGTATGTTGGGTGTTGTCTGGGTGTGTGTTGTGCACATCCTTCGCCTTGGGCCACACACACATTCGAAATATGCATGTCCAAATGTGTTTGTATCTGGCATTTTTGATTATTATTATTCGTAGTCAACGGCAAAAATGTTTGTTTGAAATGTTTGATTTATGTGCATGCTGATAGGGAACATTTCATTGCATTTGTCGTCTCTCTGGATGTCCTTCAGTCCGTCCCGATGGCGCAGTCATGTCCTGACATGCACATTCACATTCGCATTCGTCTTTATTCATATATATCGCCGATAAGCATATTTGACTGATAAATGCTAAACAATTTTGCTGTTTGGCAGTCAAGAGTTTCAAGAGCGAGTGAGAGATAGAGTTTGGGCAACATTCTAAGTTGGCATCATGCGATTCCATTTAAATGTACATATTTTATGCGGTTTTAAAGAACCAGATTGTTGGCAGGAAGAAGGATAAATAAAATTTTGGGGAGTTTAAGGATCGTGAAAATTAAAAAGAAACGTAAAAGTGAAATCTGAAAATCTAAATGGTTTTCACAGATATTTTAGTAATATTCAAAAAATCAATTGATTATTTTTTAAGTGATTAAAAAAGGCTATTCCCCATCCCCAGCTTATTACAAAATAACATTGCCTACCACAAATAAAATATTTATGATTAACATAAAAAGATTGCCTACCTTCAAAAATAAATATTTAAAAACACTCAAATACATAAATGCCACAAACTGGTTCTTTAATAATTAATTCCTAATTACACTGCACAGAATTAAGAATGATTTGAAGCCAAACTCATTTGATATGTTAAAACATAGTTATTGCTTTCAGCTCTTATTGCCCTTTGCACTCAATAAACAAATGATGAAATCAAAGCCAAAATAATAAAACAAAGTGTCCGTAATCATCTGCAATCGTGGTGTATATTTGTTGTAAAAAATAGGTATAGAAATATATACTTTCGCTATAGTATATGTATATGTATAGAATTTTCTTCTTTGTAGCTTAAACTAAAGACTCAATCTCAACGCTTTTCTGATATGCGACTGTGTGTGGTTACTAAAAAAGTTGATTGCATATTGGTAATTGATTGGCGTAGATAGTTACGTCGGTAAATGGCCACGTTTAGAACTAAAAGCTGATTTGTCCAAAAATAATAATTGCACATAACAAATTGGAAATGGAAAGCTACTTAAATGTTTAACTTAGCATTAGTTAATTGCTTCTCCTCTGCGGATTTGTGTACACTTTTTGCTGAATGGCCTGGAAAGAGTTCCCTCTCCGGTGCTTATGCTGCTCCTGCTGCTCCTTCTGCTCGTTCCTCTCTATGGATTAAATGGCCACGGTTAACCCGGATTGTATTCAGTACGGAGGATGTGGAATACGGATTTCGATGAGCCTCAACTGAAACTGAGACGACTTTGCTGCCATCATTGTCCACATTCACAAGTTCACAAGTGTATCGATAAATCACTAACTATACACGGAGAGTTACAACAACGACATAGGACATACAAACATTTACATTTTACACATACAAAACTCAACGCACACAGTACAAAAAATCGGCTACTTATGTTCCTAAACATCATATCGTAGTATATATATAGTATATATATCCATTTACATATGCAGGCGCGTACACATATACATATATAGAAAAATCGTTTAGCGCGTTTAGCTAATTTTTGAAATTAGCAAAAAAGATGGCAAAATCGTTTGCTTCGCTTGCAGTTAACTAGGCTACTTCACATAATCGTATCTAGAGTCTATATAGTATATATACACATGCCGGATGCCTACATCGATGTACACATACATACATTTACATACTCCGCTCCTAACTAAGTTCCCTCTCGCTTCTCTCGTTTCGCTACTAATAATAATTAACATAGTTCTTGCGTCGCTTGGCCAGCGTCAAAAAACAGCATTTTGTCTAAACTTATGGTGTGTGTGTGTGTGTATGTCGGGTGTTTGTTTGTTTGCTGTTGTGTTGTGGTGTATATGTATTCAGTACTCTTAGCGCTTGTAGCTATTGCCAGGATGCACATATCGCTAGCTGCCGACCAGCTCGATCTGTCGGTATTTCTTGCGCAAATTGGAAACGGGATCACGATACAGCATCGGATCCATGCGCAAATTGGAACGTATCAGCGGCATATAGCTGGAAAAAAGACCAAAAGACATCAAAAAAAGATATTTAATATAAAATATATATGCTAAAAAATCTTAATCTAAGCTTTTTATAATTTTTTCTCATGATATACTCACCCAAACACCGCCGCAAAGGTATTCAAACAGCTCTGACGCTGAATAAAGTGATCGGGATCGTTCCAGGGCGATCGTCCCGTCTCCCGATCCTTGTAGCCCTTGCGCTGCGTCACCTTGATGGGCGGCTTCCTGGTCACATGCGAGACCAGCAGGTTCATTAGGATGTCCTCGCAGTTGGAGGACTGCTGTACAGTCTTAAGGAGCAGCAACGACAGCCAGTTGGTGTACAAGTAGTTGTAGTAGCGGTGGTAGAAGGCCGCCCCCGTTAGCACTATTGAATAGTAGTTCGTCCACTTGGACGTATAACCCCACGCATTCTGGTAAAAGGAATACATATACTATAGAAAATATATACTATAAGTGGAGAAGAAGATAATAACCCACCTTGGAATCATCCCAGAAGTGCGCTCGCGCCGGATACCCAACAATGCGCTCGGGAAAATCCCGCCACACCGTGTAGGCAAAGTCCAGTTCATCCGTATTGAGTATTGCGTCCTCGTCCAGGGACAGCACGGCGTCCGTCTGAATTTCGTCGTAGGGCAGGAATCGTTGTGATATGCTAGGTCGTCCCTCAGTCGTCTGGCTTGTGGGTCCAGCTCCCTGACTCCTTGTGCTGCCCCCCAAGGAGATCACATGCAAAGGTATGTGGTAAGTGGGGGGCCAGCGTTTCTTCAGCGGCAGCGGCCGGTCGGCTGCCCAAAGGACAAGGATCTGTAAGAGTTCATAGTAAAATAAATTTCTATATAATACTTTATACTTTTGATTACTTACCCTTTCCACGAACTGGCTCTTGGTGATGGTCCTCACCAGCTTGTAGAGCGCCGCATTCGGGCCCAGGGCAGCGCCAATCTGCACGTAGATGACCGCCGTGTAGTTGTGTCGCGGCTCCGCGCCCATCGAGTTCAATAGAAACGGCATGTACCTGCAGTTAGTAGCAATCGATTCAGGATATTTAGTACACAAGGATATGCCAAGATGTATGGCAGTACCAACCTTGAACTGTCGGCAAAGGTGGGCAACGTGAGCAGGGCTCCCGGAGAGCTGTTCCACACCAGGCTGCTTCGCACCGGATAATCCGGCAGGCGTTCGCGTATGATCTGCAAAAGGATATGGATAGGAAGAGGGGAAGTCCTTCGGTTAACGCTTGTTTAATGGCTTGTCGATACGCTCAAGTGGTGATTGCCAATTGATTGCCTAATGAGGAGGAGACGGAGGAGAATGGCAGGGAGCGAGGGGCAGCGCGGAAAGCAAAGCTGAATTTCGAGTGCATTTCAAGGAGCAGTCCAAATTGCGTTTTGAATAGTCCTTCCCCCCCAGGAAAAGGGATGGCCTCTGTCTCTGTGGCTCTCTCTGCCCTCTATTTCTGTGCTTCTATTCGGTTTGTCCTCCGCAGAGTGTGATAATTCAATGGGCCTTAGTTGTTGCCTAATTTTCCGTTTGGCGCAGATGGTGACCTCCTCGTTCCCAATGGATTTTCCCCAAGCTTTTAGATGTAGGACAGTGGCGGGTAATAAAATAGTACTTTGAGTGTTTTTTAGATATGTTATCTATCTTTGGGGTTTATATTTTAATTTATGTAAATAAAATACAATTTAAAGATTACAATTTATTTTTTTCTTATAAAAAAACAGTCAAAAATAGTTAACTGTACATATCACAAGTCAAAGAATATTTTTAAGCTATGTTCTGCTATAACCTGTTGGGAATCATAGAGCAAAACCAAAGATAAATAAACTTTAAGATGACAAAAGTTTTTTTTAAATCCCCTTTGCACTCCTATTAATCTAACCCCAGCTGTACCCCAGTATATGGGAATATTCATGCATATATGCATAGAGCGAGGCGTTACCGCAGTTTCCGCTGCGCAGAGCGGATGCGGAAGTGCCTCTGCTCGACCCTCCTCCAAGCGTCCCCTAACTAAGTGCTAGACAAAGGCAGCGCAGGAGAAGGTAGAAGGCGGCAGGCTCCCTGCAAACATCGCGTGTCATTAACGCGACGTTAATTTGTCGCTCAAAGTGTTGGCGGTGAGCGGAGGAGGAGGGGCGCCTTAAAGTATGCCATGCCAAATTAGTTAGACATCCCAACCGCGCGCGGTTAACTCGCCAAGTCCTTGCGCCTCCTCCATTTTCCATTTACCATTTACCATTTACCATTTGGCACTGTTTTGACTAAGAGAGAGCGAGAGTCTGAGTTTGAGTTTGAGCTGAATGCAATTATAATTGCAAAGCCTGACCCCAACTAAGAGCTTAGTGGCGGCCTGCCAAGTGGGGGCGGCGGCATTCGCGCTGAGTTATGCAAGTACAGGTGCAGCCACGTGCACCTGACAGAAGGAACAAAACAGAAGATGGAGGACGAGGCGTGTTATGCAAGTGGCACCACCGAGCCACTGCATCCCCTTGGTCGCCTCTGTTCATTCGTGTTATTTCTGTCTGGCACGCCCTGCGTTTGTGCGTGTGGTTAGTTGAATTTGAATGCGGGCATGACGATCATCTCCCGCCGGAATTCCCTCAACTATCCGTGCTAAAGACGTAATGAGAGGCCTGGGGGGAGTCAACCCACAATAGCTGACAAGTACAGGTTATGGATCGACAGTTGTTCGGGTCTCTAATAGGGGAAAGTGCAGCTAGGGACAACTATTAATTTATTCAGTTCTTTAAACAAGCATAAATTGTATCACTTTTTTTTAGGAATTAATCTAATGTAGGCTAGGTTTTTATAGAGAAAGCAGCTAAGGATCTCTTCCCCTTATTATATTTATGTCTCAGTAACTAAACTCTTTCTCTTTGGCCTCCTTTTTGCTACTATCAATATTCATAAGCTTAAGGTAAAGCCAGGACATTGCAACTTCGTTGGCGATTTGAAAGTTTTATTTTTCTGCCATCTTTTTGTTTACATCCATCATGCTTCCGCACCCTGTAACCCTCACATCTCCTGCTCCATCTCCATCACCTCTTAACCCTTAACTCGTTAAGCTGCTGGGCGGCAGGTGCAGTTGCAGGAGGAAACTAACGAAACTAGGATTTCCCAGCTCCTGCCTGCCTGCCTGCCAATCCTGGGATCCTTGCAGCTTCTTGTCTGGCTGGCAACGTGTCTCGAGTGCCTGCTTTATATATTTTGTAATTATAATCTCCACCCCTTTCGCTCCTTTTTGCATAATCAACGCTCAACTAACGCGGAAAGCGTGTTTGCTTTAGCTCATCTCCACCCCCATTTTGGCCCAGTGTACTATGAAAGGTTGTGAGTATCTGCGTGTGTTTTTGTGTTGGCCTGCGACATAATTAAGTCAATCCCGCGCTGTTGGCGCTGCCAGGATAATTGAGAGCGAGAGGCAGCTAGGCAGGGACAAATGTACGATTCAATTATGCACATCTCCCACAACTCTAGCATGTGTGCGTGTGCTGGTGTGTGTTTAGGCCTGGCCCAGACGGGTTCCGCTCTTGTCCACATTTTAATTGGCCAACAAAGTGCATTTAATTGGCTTAAATCCATGTTGCACAGGGAGAATTTTTGAGTTGTAGCTGGCAGCCGAATAAAAGGACAGTAAGGATTGTTCCATAGGATCTGTAATAAGAGGGTTAATGTCTCTATAAACAGACCAACTTCAAGACGTGTAGCCACTGTACCACTCCCAGTTGCTTGGCTACACATGTCAGGCTGGAGCTCTCTTATTCAGCTGCTGGGTTTCTTTTCTATCGTTGCCATCGCTGCTGCTGCTGCTACTGCCTGGTGGAATTTGGATGGCAGCCAGGAGAGACTTATCGCAGCAGCCGAAGAAGGACCAAGAGCAGCGGCAACAATCGCTTAAGGCTCTACTTAAGGACCCCAAGAAGGAAGAGGAAGTCAACCAAAACTTCATTTCCTGTTCGCATCAGTATCTGCCTCGCATGCATAGTGTGTGTGTTTAAGCGATGATTAAGTTGCCGCCACTGAAGGATGCGAAGCTACTGCAGGTTGCTCCTGAAGGAGGCTCACGAGCCAATAGACTGGATAATATAGGCAAATAAAACAGGTGTGCATGCAGGCCTTAAAGCCGGAATTTAAAGTTTGTTTGGCCTACCACCCACAAAATACACAAACCGAACACCGACTTGACTGGAATTCCATTAAGAGTTTTTGCCTAAAAGTTAACTTACGCCCACATGTACAAATACATGTATATTTGTGTGTGTGTATGGAATATATGCAAGTGTGTCTGCCATGCAGGCACAAATTTGCTTAAATTAATTGCAAGCCAATGCACAGAGAGAGAGCTGCCTTTGGCCCATGCAAGTCGGGATTCCTTTTGGCCGCAGCTTTGCCTGTTTATTTTCTTGATCTGGCCTGGCTTCTTTTATTTTCTGATAGCCTGCTATTAATGGAATTTTAATTGGAAGCTCTTGGGAAAAGGGTTTTCCGGCAAAGAAGTTTGTGGCAAAGAAAGATTGAAGATTAAAGGAAGGAAAATTATATATAAATAGAATGTAAAAGAGATTTTGTATGCCTCTAATAAGATAAGGGACTTGGAATAGTATTTTCACAAGAAGAAAAGGTGTGATTTATTTTTTAAGTATATTAATTTTAAAAAAGAGAAAAGGAAAAAGGAACCTGTAAGGTTTTACTGTTTGATTTTAAGTAGTAAGGTTTCTCCTTACTAATCAGTTTTCATCAGGCAGACACACAGACTTCTGCATGTTTACAAATTGAATTCTGTTGGTGCCATGGCGAAAGTTTCCGTTTCCGGTTCCTTCCTCGTAATAAGAAGATGTCGGTTTGCCTTTTTTTCTTGTTTTTCCCCAGCTATTTTTACTAGCATACTTCGTGGGGCCAGAAACTTCGTGCATTTGTATACTCAAACGTAGATACGTACATGTATATGGGTGGGCGTGGCAAGCGGGTTAAAAGTTGCAAGCTGTGCAAAGGCAGCTGCATACATAAAATGTACTCCGTTGGCCAGGCCAAAACTTGCACTCAGTGACACAAAAAAAAAAAAAGAAAAACTCTGCTGCACCATTAAAAACTTAAAAAAAAAATAAGGAAGCAAGAAAAATAAGAAAAACATAAAGAACAAGACGAACTCCGTCGAAGACAAACACTAAATTAACTTATGCAAGTAGCTAAAAGTGACATGACACAGCAGCGGAAGTAAAAATTGCAGCTTTGCCTTAAAAACTTCTTTGCTTAAAAATTAACAAAGGCCTTAAGAAAAATGCAACAAAAATTAAAGTACAAAAAAGTTAGTTAGTTGTAGATTTTCATAAACAAACTACAAATCCCCCGACTCAATTATAAAGCAAACGTAAAACTCTCAAAAAAACAACAAAATGTGTTTAAAAATAATAAAATATATATGTATATGTATTCCCCCCTGGCTGGTGAAAATATTTTAAAAACAGAAGCACGTTCAGCGAAATGCAAACAATTTTCAGTCTCTGCGGTTTTTGGCTTATGACAATTAAACAAAAACAGCAACAAATTGCTAAACCAATTCCGAACAGAATACATTTTATATAGCATTTTATTTATTTTTTTTTGTTTTTACTCCGCGAGTTTCAGACGTGTTTTTGTACAAATTTATCGATCTAAACTTGTTGACCAATGTTAATTAAGTGTGACACTAGAGAGAGGAGGAAAAGGGGGCTATTATTCTGGGCATATATATGTATATATTTTATATATAAATATATATCCGATGACGTGTGAATTTTGTGTGAAATTGTTTTTAGGCTTAGCCAGATATACATTTTCAAAGATTTTTTGGTGAGATTTGCAAGTTAAACCTCTTAAATGTTGGCTGTGAGGTAGAAAGAATTTTAAAAATTTATTTTGATACTAATAGATAGCTTTAACCTTTCAGAAATACTTTTTATTTTTAATTTAGAGCATTGAAAGGACTAAAGCTATACAATACCATATCCCTACTACCATATACTACATCCCTACTATATTATACGGTCAAACAACCAAAACTCCAGTTAACCAAAACGTTCTTTTAAACAAAGTAATTTACAGACTGTTATATTAAAATCAAGCTCTTTAAAAACCAAATAAAAACAAGATTGCTGATGCTGTGCAACTTTTTTAAAGCTCTTCTTCCAATTATGCTTAATTTTTCAATTTTTCCTTCAGCACCTCTTCAGCTTAATCGCCGGGCGTTTGGCGTTCGGCTCTTGGCTCTTTTGGCTGTTGGCTGTTGGTTCATTCATCTTATAACGTCATTTGCCATGACTTCAAACTTTAAGCTGACGATGATGTCATTACTGTTGGCAAACTTCAGAGCTGTCGCGTACAACGCAAATAACCAACAACAACAGCAGCAGCAGCAGCAAGCGACTGAAGTTATGAAGCTGCTTTGACAAATTCGTAAAACAAAAAAAAAAAAAAAAAAAACACACAACAAAAATTCAACAGACACAAACAAGTTTTAACGGGGGGCAAATGGAAGCGCAAAAAATACAACAAGAAGCTAACTTCAATTTTGTTTGATTTCAGTTTATTCAGTATCTCTGCTGTATGTTTTATTTAAAGATAGGCGCAGCCAGGGCAATATCTATATAGATATAGACACGAAAAAAAAGAAACGCAAATGTAACAAAGAGCAAATAAATACAATACAAATATTGGTACGGAAAGTTTGCTCAAATTAAGAGCCCTGCGGGCAAGTGTGTTTATTTATTTGTCGTCGTGGACGTTCTTTATTTAAGGTTAATCGATACTTATTGTATTCCAAAGTGGGAGAATATGAAGAAGCGTTGTCCTACAGAAATGATAAGCGAAAGCAGCAAAAAAAAAAATTGTTAACTTAAAGTGCCTTTAGGGCGAAATTCCTTAAGATAATTACAACATTTCAAAGAGTTACAAAAAATTTTTAAAATTTTTTAAAACAAAGACAGAGCTTGACAAAACAACAATTGCTGAGGGGAATTTTGAGGATTTTTAACAAATAAAAGAAAAATATTGAAGAAGTATATTTTAGCATCTTAATTATTATTTTTTTGCTTACTTTTATGTTAGGATATCTAAAAATAAAAGAATCACTTAAATCCAATATTTAAATACTTTAAACCCATGAAATAAATTCTTTAAAATTTCACTTGCCCATTTAATTGAGAAAATCTATAACATTTTCCTTGTGAACATTTCTTCATAAAGCTAATTTCCGGCCCAGCCACTGGAATAATTCTTATCAATTTGTAATCTTAATCCCGGACAACTGACAAATTGAGGTAATCTCAAAAAACACAGCCTAGACTACAGAGAACTTCCGTCACAAGCAAAAGCCCAAATAAGATTCAAGCCAAACAAGGTTTGAATAACAAACAAACAAAAACAAGAAATAACAATTTAACATCTGGTAAGGTTTAAATTCCCGCTTTAAGCATACAATTGGGGGAACGTTAATTAATTCTAATTAGCTGACGCGTACGGCTTATAATCATAATTGTATATGAATATTCCGAAAGTCAAAAGAAACGTTTGCGTCGTTCATGATTAAAAATAATTTGGTGACGTCACAGAGAAGCCTCTACGTTTTGGAGGTCAGTGCTGTGTATACTTATATATATTCTGGTTTTATTTGCTTTATTTTTTCTTAGTTTTTTGTTATTTTAACTGGTGACGTCACGGGCTTATATAGATTGCCTGACAAGTTCACATACTTTCTCGCAGCGTGAGAGCCCAACAGCCAAAGTTCCGTTCTCTCATTCTCGAGGGCAAAATAAAAAAATAAAATTGTTTGCCGGCTATTTGCATTTGCAAATAAATGCTAGGAGAGAGAGCTGAGAATTTTGTTATCTAGAAAAAAAAAAAAAAAATAAAATAATTGACCCGCTCGCCGGCTGATCGATAAACTGACAGAGCAGAGCTGTGCATATCCAAGAGAGAGAGAGCTAGGAGGGATGTGGCCCAAACTAACTGAATCGAGCGGAATTGATGATGTGGGCGGGCGTCCCATTGTGGTCGATTTTCATGTGTCGCAATCACTATTAAGGGCCCCATTAATTTATGTGGCCAGCCAAAGTCTAACAAATCATGAAATTTATGAAGAGACGAAGGATTTTGAATGGGATATATGTACATACCAAAAATTGTATAAACACTATAGCTACTTTGGCTGCCAAGCAAAAATTTTATATATTTACAAAGTTAGCCTAGTCAATTATAAAGATTATTTCCTAGTTTCTTTTTTAAAATTTTTAAACTTTTTATATGAAAGTATAAAAAAATATCTAAATACAGGATTCTCTGTTGTAATACTTTTCTTTTTTGGTTATTTTCATATTCCACAACATAATTTTAATGATAAGTAGCTCAATATCTCATCAATTAGCTATTTTTGTGCAATCTCCCCTCAATAATTTCCACATGTTCATTGGTATAGTTTTTTTTTAACGCAATCCCCACTCAATGTGTTACATTTTTCATTTGTAGTTTTATTATTCACGCAATGCTGCAATCCATATGTTCAAAATGTACTCCATTTCCTTTCCCTGTGTGGTACCATCTCTGATTTATAGCAATTGCCGTTCATTAACCTTGGAAAAGCATAGAAGAACTCATTGATGATTAGGAATGCATCACAAGGAATTCCTAAGGGAGATACAGTGGAACTTATGGATATAATGATGGTACTTATGATATTATGATGGTATTTTAATAATAAAATAATAACATTTAAATAATACAATTTTAATAATATAATAAATAATCAATACAATAATAAACTTTTAAAGTTGAAGTTCTGATTTATAAATTCCAACAGTTTTAGTGTTGTTTAAATTTAGCTATTTCCAATGTTCCCAAGAAAATTATATTAAACTTCTTATATTTAAGACTGTATATTTTATTATTTAAAAATAAGTAAAATACCATAATTTATCCTTTTCATTTAATTAATAATGGCAGTATGCTTTGAAAATAAACTTGACATATCTGTTTCCCCCAATTTCAAAACCTAGAAGTTCTTCATAAATAGTTTCACCTGTAAAAAAAAGAGTTTGTTGGGGAACCGGCAAAACGGCATTAATTAGGTGCCTTTGAGGTGATTTCTATTTGGAGCTCCAGAAACACAAACAGCTGTACATAGGAGCCTCAGACCGACGACTACGAATACGAATAGGAGGGAGAACGAAACAACAATAATAATAAAGCCAAAAGGTGAGAGCGGAAAAAATACAGAGAGAGTGCACGGGCAAGTGTGTGTTGTTTTTAGTGTATTTTTTATGACCGCCTCTGCCGACGACGGCGACGACTACTAATTTCGTCGATGATGGCCGCTCGCTCGGTTCGAGGCAAAGTCTCACGGTTTCAGTCAATTTTCAGCCGCCAAGCCAAGCGGACGCACACAAAAAGAAGGAAAATATACATAGCGCCGGAAAAACACTCACAACTCGAGGAGATATCAGGGATTACAAACTTAAATCGCACAACCATCGTAAATAAATAACTCAAAAACAAAGCAAAAATGTCTGCTCGTCGCGTCACACTGAACACACGCGTCTCGCGGGCCTCCACCTCGACGCCGGTGGGTGGCGCCTCCACCTCGTCGCGGGTGGGCGCCACCTCGCCCACATCCCCCACCAGGACCACTCGTCTGCAGGAGAAGGAGGAGCTGCAGCATCTGAACGATCGTCTTGCCTGCTACATTGACCGCATGCGCAACCTGGAGAATGAGAACAGCCGGCTCACCCAGGAGCTGCATCTCGCCCAGGACACGGTCAACCGTGAGACCTCGAATCTGAAGGCTGTCTATGAGAAGGAGCTGGCCGCCGCCCGCAAGCTGCTCGATGAAACGGCCAAGGAGAAGGCCAAGCTGGAGATCGATATTAAGCGGCTGTGGGAGGAGAACGACGAGCTGAAGCCGAGGTAAAGTTGGGAGCCCAAGACTTGGGAATGGAAATATGTGAATGGTAACAGCGTATTATCAGCCAGTGATGTCATAGACAGACATGCTAACCGCAGAAAGCGGGCACTGAGAGAAACGAGGGAGTATAAATAGACGAGGTTTTTATTGAAAAATTCAAGATGATTTTGTTAAGAGAATTTTATATATTCATCTGAGGAAAGGAGGTTGATTGATGGGGTTCTATGGGTAGTAACGTTTTCCAAGGTATGAAAAATAATATTACTAACTTTGTAAAGTAAAATAAATATAACAAAATATAGTCAATTTTAAAAATAAGTACAGTCTCGCCTTCTTGTAGATTTTGAAAATCCCGAGTATTGAAAATATTCGTGGCACATAAAGTCCACAAAAGATGGTTTTCATTAGAAACTCATTGATAAATCAATAGAAACAAAGATAAATTCAAGTTAATTATTAAAATATATATTTAAATCAATTTGAAATCAATATTTTGGCACCCAATTTTATGCCAAGTGTAACCGAGAGACAGAGATAGTTAGAAAGAGTGCAAGAGAAGCAGCAGGCGCTAAGCAAAAGCAAGAGCGAGGCCGGTGATGTCATGCCAAAAAGCACATTTCGAAAGCCACGCACATGGCAACTCTCTCTCGGTTCTCTCTCAACGCTCTTGTTTATTTTTTGCATTTACACTTCCAGAAGTCTCCTCGGCATTTTTATGCAAATGCCAACAGCAAGTTCCCGTGGCTAATGAGCAGCCAAACTCAATCCAACCAAATCCAAACCAAGCCGAACCGAAATAGCGCCTTAAGTCTCAATGAAGGTTACAAGTCTATGATGTCATGGCACGCAGTTACAGATCCACATGTAATACCAGTTTCAGCTGTGATGTCAACACAAAAAATAATACAAAACATAAAGGCTGGGGTGTAGTTTTCCCATTTTCGAGATTTCCGTAGCGTTTCGCGTCGTTTGCGTTATCAGGCAATATTTATTTTTGGCAGGTATTTATGGCCGAAAGCTTTTTTTAAATTCATAATAGCCAGAGGTTTTTTGTTTGTTAAGTTAAGAGAGGTTAATGGTTGGAGTGATGTGGTCTAAATGGTGGGTAAACTGGAATTTTCAGCGTCTTTTGTGGTGTGTCACAAGAGTTGAAATGGGATACTATGATCCATGAAGATTTGGTTACGATAAGATAGCAGTATCTTTTTATCTTTGATTTTTAAAGATTTAATTCAATAGCCTATAAATATGAACTAAATATGAATTTCTCTTTTCAAGTTCCGCCATTGTTTACTGCAGTTAGTTGGCCCATAAGTTATTCCTACATTCCTCAAAAACACTTTTCAGAAATTCCACCATGTTGACAAAAAAACACACATAAATAAATTGGGTCAGCGGAAGGAATTTAAGGTGGGGAAAAGAAATGGCGCTTTAGCACGCTCACAAAAAATTGGGAAAAAAGAAGGAAAAACTAGAACACAAACACACACAAAACAACAACCTTGAATCCGTTTAGTTGTTCGCCTTTATTCCCCCATTTTTACACAACTTTTCTTGATTAGCCACGGGAAAATGTTTACATTCACTGGGTGCAGCAAAAGAAAAACCGCTGGAACTGAAATGTTTGTGTGAGGTCCAGACTCTATAGAAATACAAAAGGCAAAGGCATTCATTCGCATTCACCCTAAAAGGCGGCAAACTATAACCACAATTTAAATAAACGTTTAATTCAAAGTCAAAGCAAAGTAAAGCCAATTATGCCTAACGAGAATTGACGGCTTTTTTTGTTACCAAATAAAGAAAAATTAAGTTTGGAACGTGCAAGACCACGTGAGACATCAATTTGATTTTAAGAAAATATTCTCGGATTATTTGTGGCATTTTTATAGTTATTTTTTAAACAAGTCAAGCATATATAGAATTCGAAATAGCAAAGAATAATATCGCTACTTTGAACTGGTAGGCGGCCATAAATCAAAGGGAGGGGCCTCCGCCAAAAGGGAGGTGGTCAGAAATAGCTGGGCTACTTTATGCTAATGGCATGTGACGCTTTATTTCAAGGCAAACAAAATATCGAAATGCTTAAATATTTGATTTGGAGGATCGCTGAACGGGTTTCTAAGCGTTGGAGCGAAATTTAAATAAATAATATGAATAATACATTTGCGAGATACAAAAAAAAGAGAGCGGTGTGAGTGAAAAATGTGACTCAGTTAATAAGCAAAATGATATAGATAAGTGACGTCATCCACAGAGCACATGTAGATAAAAGGCATTGCACTGGGCGGGAAAAAACGTCATTTTGAGATTGGTTTATTTATACATTAGTCACTTTGAAAGTTTATTTTTGAATGCTTAGATTGGTTACACCCTTCAAGAGAAAATACAAAGATAGTCTTAACAGCAGAGACTGTACTTTTCTCAATTCTTTTTGTTTAGAATTCCCAAGTGTTTTTTTCGGTACAGTTAAGTATCAATTATTTCTCA
>JAEIIJ010007779.1:0-17912 GCA_018904815.1 Drosophila ogumai
ATTTTAATTTTTTTATTTTTTTTCCACACATTTATGCATTAACTATTATTTGTTTATTTATTGTACACATATTTATTAATTACTTAATTATTTATTTATTTTATCTATTCTTCATATACTTATTAATTGCTTATTAATTTCTATTTACAGAATGAACGTTTCATTGTAAATGGCTCGCACGATGTGAACAAGCTGCAGGACCTGTTGGACGGCTTCATTCGCAAATTTGTTTTGTGCCCCGAGTGTGACAATCCGGAGACCAATTTGACTGTTTCGGCCAAGAATCAGACCATTTCGCAGTCCTGCAAGGCCTGTGGCTTCCACGGGCTGCTGAAGGTCAACCACAAGGTGAACACGTTTATCGTAAAGAATCCGCCTTCGTTGAACCCGGCCGCCCAGGGCTCCTCGCTCACCGAGGGCAAGCGCTCGAAGAAGCAGAAGCAGAAGAACGAGAACTCTGACGGCTCCATGTCCAACAACTCGATGGCCAACAACTCTGGCGGTGAGTCGGACGGCGGCAATGGCTCGAACCAGGCTAGCCAGACGGAGGCCGAGATAAGTGCTGCCATTCCGGAGAAGAGCATAGCCGAGGACGACGATGAGGGCTGGAGCGTGGATGTGTCGAAGGTAATTAGATGCTGAAAGTTGACACAAACTATAGTGTTTTATTGCTGTGTCCGCCTTTCCGTTTCCGCGTTGCAGGAGGCCATTCGTGCACGCTTGCAGGACCTAACTGATGGCGCCAAGGGCATGACCATTTCGGATGACTATGACAAGACCGAGAAGGAGCGCATCGACATCTTCTATGAGCTGGTCAAGGACAAGCGCGACAAGAAGCAACTGGATGATCTGGCCACGCACAAGGAGCTCTTCATCGAGGCGGAGCGTCTGGATATTCTCAACAAGGCGCCCATGGTCCTCGCCGAGCTCCTTTTCAGCGAGAACATCATCAAGGAGGTGCAGAAGAATCGCCACTTGCTGCTCCGCTTCACCTTCAACAATCCGAAGGCGCAGCGCTATCTAATTGGCGGCGTCGAGCAGACCGTTGAGCTTCACACGAGCGCACTGATGTCCAAGGTGGCCGGCATCTTCAAGATTTTCTATGACCAGGACATACTCGATGAGAAGGTCATTCTAGACTGGGCACAAAAGGTGAGCAAGCGTCATGTCTCGAAGAAAATTGCCACGGAGATACACGAGAAGGTGATGCCGTTTGTGCTGTGGCTCAAGAACGCCGAGGAGGAGTCCTCCGATAGCGAAGACGATGACGACGACGGCTTGCCAGAGGATTCCGAAGAGGAGGATGATGGCTACTGTTATAAGAATAAGAATAATAAGCAACAACAAGACGGCGGCGATGACGGAGATGGAGATGAAGAACTTGACATTGATGGGATTTAAAGCGAGCTAAGCTGTGGCGACGGCGACGGCGACAGCGACGTAATCCTTAGAGCTGAGCGTAATCAGAAGGAATGAACAGAATCGGCATTAACAGAAGCGAGTTTCAACAATGTCTGAATTGGTATCTCCGCCTGCTGGTTTGGGTTTGTTTTCAAGTCGTTCGGTTCGCAGCGCAGTAAGGATCGTCACGTCATGTTACGCCATGTTGCGCCAACTTTGCTTTAGTTTGATTTATCGCTTTATCATTCAATTGTGAGCATTACATTTAACCAAGCTGCTGTAACAATAGACGTTAATTGAACTTAATTACACCAACCCTTATATATTTCAACAATAAATTCAAATAAAATATAAAATGCAATAGCAAACAAATTGATTTTTCTGTAATTATTTAATATAATTAACTATATGATGTTAAAACCTTTGGCCCTAATGTTGCCCTTGAAAAAATTAGTCTCTGTTGTGTGCTGGCCGTAATAGATATAGATTGGCTATATCCCCTAACTTGGCTTTGGTCCAGTTTACAGAGGTAGTCAAACGGATTTACGCAACAAGCTTTTTGCACCTATCAACTTCTTTTAGTTGTTATTCTTTTTTTATCGCGTAGCTTGATCTCTGCAGAATCAACCCAAAGAGGAATGCAAAAGATAACGGCTTATAGGACATTGCTAAAGGCAAGAGAAAAGGTGAATGTAAAGCAGCGCTCGGCACGATTACAATCAAGCCAAAAGCGCATTTGTGTGAGTGAGTAACGGAGCAAGAACGACGTCGTGAAGTTCACACTATCCATGTGCTGGCAGCGCTGCCGACAGAGGCTTTGCCAAAGCCATGGAGTGCGACGCGCCGAGCACTGATGTAGTGTCGTTTTTACACATTATTTACTCTTATCCTAAATTTAATTCTATTCAGTTTTAATCGTGTTTTAAGACATAATCTCGTAATTTACTTTATTGATAATTGGAAAATGTAGGTTTTTCATTGATGAAGGCTTTCCATTGGCTGGAATTGAGATTATTAAGCTTATGAGCAAAATAAAGAGGCATATTTTGTCCTACGAACCGTTATTCTTCGCAGCTGCTGCATAGATCAAACTTAGCGATAAACAAAAGTCAGGGAAATTGGTCAACAATAACAATAATAACAATTACAAGAAGTTGGGATGTGTAAATACTTTTGACTACCTCTGTATCCATGCTTTGTAGCAAATGTTCATCCCAAAATTTAAAGGTTACCCAAAGTCTAAGGATTCCTCAACCACTTCCTATGTCTGGAGTGGACCGGAAGCGAAATGAAAAGCTATAACTGCCCATATGTGGCTAAGCGTTTATTTGTATCGAAATCCGACAACAATCAGTTGCAAGCCCAACAAATAAAACATAGTATGTATCCAAGTGGTTTTAGCTCATATACATCTTTGAAGACTGCTTAGTAGTGTTTATGTTTGACATTAGACGTTTATTTGCTGTTATTTATCTACTTTCTGTACCACATCTGGAGAGTCTTCATGCGCTTCACTTTCTTCTGCAGCTGCAGCACGCCGTACATCAATGCCTCGGCCGTTGGTGGGCAGCCGGGAACATAGATGTCGACGGGGATTATCCGGTCGCAGCCACGGACCACGGAGTACGAATAGTGGTAGTAGCCGCCGCCGTTGGCACAGCTTCCCATGGAGATGACCCAGCGGGGCTCGGGCATCTGGTCGTACACCTTCCTCAATGCCGGTGCCATTTTGTTGGTCAAAGTGCCGGCCACAATGATGACATCGGCCTGCCGGGGAGAGGCACGGAAAACTACGCCGTAGCGATCCATGTCATATCGTGGAGCTGCAATGTGCATCATCTCGACGGCGCAACAGGCCAGGCCAAATGTCAGGGGCCAAATTGAGCCCTTGCGACCCCAGTTGAGGAGATCGTCCAGTCTGGCCAGTGACCATTCCGCCACGGATGTTTGTTTGGTTCCGAACGGAGAGTAGCCCTTCTTTGGCAGATTCGGCGAAGACTCAATCACCGGAAGAGTTTGTTGTTTGCGGACGAAAGTTGCATTCAGGGCAGGCACTGAATATACTGTATTCGAATTGAGGGTCGCTCTTTGCAAACACTTGCTTAGGGTCGAGGTCGAGGTCGTGATAGCTGAACGCAACATGTTGGCTCTGGAAAACGAGTGAAAAGTAGCCTTTAAATGTCATAGTTAAATATTTAATACCTTATTTATGTAACTTCAACTAAATAACAGTGTGTTGGCCAGTGTGGCAGCAGCAAGCCCTCTACCATCTGTCCCGTGCGGAAATACTAAATAGGTATATAGGAAAATACCAGAAGAATCCAAGAAAATACCAGAAAATAGTAATTGTAACAGTTAATTCGTAAATACCATATTCACACAGCGGTTCTAAAGGTGGCGGCAAAATATGATTAAGGAAAGGTGTATACAACTTTTTATGTAATTATATTCCTATATTAAAGATCATTCTCGTGAATATCTTATTTTTTTCCTAGACATTAATATGAATGAGTTTTAAATTGACTGTGTTCCACACACTCCAGCCGTTCCTCCAAAATGTGCCTTAAATTTCGATAGCAATCGCGTTATCGATAGGTCCGGCTCGAACAGTTCACGTGTTTTCAAAACAAAAATAATGGTTTTGATATCTGATTCTTTAGGCTTATATGTGTCCCCCAATTGTGTGTTGGCTGGTATGTACTTGTAATATCATTCACAAACATGCAATTAATGAAAACTCTGCAATAGGTCACGGAAACCAGGCGGTGCTGTACAGCTCGAATAAAAAGGTCAACCTACCCATTGGGCTTCGTAGGGGAAAAGTACATGGATTTGCCTTGAGTCCTGTGAATCGCCTGCAAGATCTTGTGCTAATCTTTAGCGAGAATGAATACTCTTTAATACTGCATAGTCGGAGCAATGACAACGATCAGTTCCAGCTAGTTTTCGAGGGCGAAACCAAGGACTGGATTAATGCCGCCAAGTTCCTGGGCGACAATGCAAAAGATAAGAGAACATTTGTGTTGCACCTGGCCCACAGTGCACTCCTATACCTGGAGTTTGATCTGACCTCCCATGCAGACTGCCGCCCACTGGAGTTGGCTCGATGTTCCGAGAGTTCCATTCTGTACTGCACTCGGCTGCACGGCGAGTGCTTTGAGGATCTGACCATAATAAGTGGCAATGCATTCGGCGAACTGCTGGTATGGCAGACGCAGAGTCCCATCGATGCCAAGGCGGGAGCGTTTGTCAAGACGTATCCATTGCTGCTTCGCCTGCAGGCCCATAATGGCGTCATTTTTTCCATTGACTTCAACATGGCCTCCCAATTGTTGGTTACAGCTTCCGACGATCGCTCGGTCAAGTTTTGGCAAATCCAAAAATCGGAAGGCTGGCAGACGGCCAAAATAAAGCCGGTGTTTAGCTGCTTCGGCCACAGCTCAAGGGTTATGTGTGCCGTCATCTTCGAAGCCGGTAAGATTCTTATGTTTTTCACTCTACTCTGCTCGTTGTTAATTCTGCTTGGGTTACCAGGTGGCCAAGCTTATGTGGCTAGTGGCGGCGAGGATTCCTATGTCTGCGTGTGGAGTCTCTGCGGCGACTTGCTGTTGAAGCGTCGCCAACACTCTGGCTTGCCCATATGGCGCCTGGGCTTCAGGGAGGAGGACTACACCCTTTATAGCACCAGCTCGTCTGGTAATTTGGCAGCTGAAAGCCTAGAGGAGCTCTTTGGCGGTCACAAAAGTGCCGCCGCTGCCCATATGTTGAGCGACATAGACACAGATGAGTTCATTAGAAGTGTCAAGTTTCTCAGCGACCAGCTAATCGTGGGCCTGACCAGCTTGAATCAACTGTATTACATGCAACTGCAGCAGGATAAGTGGCAGCTAGTGGACCCTGACTTTCCCACCTACGAACGGACGGTTTTGGAGGTGTCTGACAACATTATAGCCACCTGCGGACACCGGCGAATGACAATCTACAGGCACAATGCTCGGAATAACGCCTTCGACAAGGTTTTCGACGGCGAGACGGGATTAACGGGAACGATTCGCTCATTTCATTTCCTAAGCCAGGACCTGTACCTCGCATCGGACGACCTGGGCAACTGCCAGTCACTGAAGGCACACGACCTCAGCCTAGATTCCCCTGTGGAGCTTGGGAAGTACCGCGAGGCCTGGCTAACAGCTGCGCTGCTTATATCGGAAAGGCATCTCCTGCTGGGCGATCGCCGCGGCCACGTGATGCTCTACTGTCGCTGCAGCCACCACAACACCTTCTCGCTGAAGGCCACCCTGAAGCATCTGCATGGCAAAATGGGCACAAACTTTTTCAAGTTGCTCAGGGCAGACGAGGACACTGCCCATGTGCTGAGCGGGGGACATGAACCCCTCCTAAAATACCTGCACTTGGGCTTGGCCGAGTGCACCCTGGCTGTGGGGCAGCGCGAGAGTGTGCCCCTGTCCTGGGTGGAGGCCTGTCCCCGCCGAGACCTTGTACTGGGCTTCAACGACGATCACATTGTGGCCTGGTCCCGCCGCTACGATGTGCTGGCGCAGCTGGCCTGCGGCGGAGGCCACCGGTGCTGGGACTACCGCATAGCCGATGACGATGGCCTGGCCATATTATTCGTAAAGAGAAAACGCGTGTTTCTCTATCGCCAGCCCCTGTACCATAGGTTAGCCAAGGATATGGCCAAACTGGAGCTCAATAGCTGGCACACGCGGAACTGCAACTCCGCTCGCCTGCTCGCCCACGAGAGCGAGTCAGAACCCCTGATTGTGTCGGCTGGCGATGACAATGCCATCAAGGTGACGAGGGTGGTGGACGACACCCTGCTCCACTGTGCCGAAGTGCACTCCCATGTCTCAACAGTTCGCTGCCTGCAGGCCCACAGGCTGGCCTCCTCCCGAAACTCCACAACGTGGCTGATTTTCTCGGTCGGCGGACGATCGCTGCTGTGCATCAACCAACTGACTGTAAACGCGGGCGACAAGCAGTGCCTGGTGACCGAGCTGTGCACGCAGGTGCTGCAAAAGTCCAGCACTGTGGAGGCCAGACTGATGGCCATCGACGTGGCCCAGGAAGAGGCAGCTGGTCACTTCTCCCTGTACGTGGCTGTGGCAGATGGTGAGGTGCGTCACTATCGCTGGCACTTGGACAAACCCTCCGAGCCCCTTTTGCAGTCCGCGGTGGATATCGAGGGATGCCCGCTCACCTTGCAGTGGGTCCAGGGCAGGGGAATTGTGCTGATCACAACCACAGGCGGAGAAGTGTACGGATACGATCGAACCCTGACCACAAAGTGCCTGCAACTCCGACTGCACGTGACGGGCATAAACACGATAGATACCTGCCTGGATGCCAAGCAGCCGCAGCGCCTGCACATCCTATCCGGCGGGGACGATGAGAACATCAAGTACACCATCCTCGACTTGGATAGCATGACGGTGGAACACAAAAGGGAGTTCTTGGACCTGCACAATGCCCAGGTGAATGCGTTGTCCATACACTGCTCTGTGGGAGAATCGGAAACGGATTCCCAAATGTTTGCCTTCACCTGCGGCATAGACAAGCAGATCTTCAGGATAGACCTGAGGACACACGAGTACAAGCGTGTCGGACACACCAGCATAGCCGACATCAAGGGCATGCTGATCGATGAACATCGGCGGCGAATGTATTTCTACGGCAGCGGTTTTGAAGTTGTGGAAATATAAGCAACAACATGGCTCTCCTTCTGCTCTGGAAGTGCTAGTGATGCCCGCATTTATTTTCCTTGAGTGTCTAGAGGGAGTGCTTTAAAAGTAAACTGTTCTGTGATTTAATAAATAGCAGGCTATCTTCGGCACGCCGAAGTTTGTATACCCTTGCAGTGTGCAATTGGATCATTAAGAATCGATTCCTTCTGGTCAAATTAACAGATTAAATAACTGGAAATATATAAAAGTAGCTTATAATAAGTTGGTTTTAATAAAATTAAAAAAATGTTTAATCGTATTAAATAACTTTAAGATTTGAACCATCTAGAATAATAAACATAAATACATATAAGTGCTGAAAAATCCAAAGTAATACAAAGTTTCATTTCATTAACCTTTACTTATTATACAGTTTTACTTTCCTGATCGTTCCTAGGTCAGCTGTATGATATAGGCGCCCGATTTTCATAAAATTAAACCCAAGATTCTGAAAAAAATACTAAATTACCATATCTCAAAGAAGATAAAACTATGTTGACGTCAATTTGGGATCTTTAAAAGGGCAGAATACTGATCTTATGTCTGTAAACTGGTCTATCGTGCACAGCCTCAAGTCAAAGTCGAAGGAAGGAAAGGTAATGACCCTTACAATTGGCGACAAGTCGCTGGAGCTGATAAGCAAGCGGAGAAGGAAACTAAGGAAACACCTGCCGATCTTTCTGAGATTGACCTGATGATAACAAATTATAAAACAATTTATTTAAATTTAACCATGTCCCATTTCCACATAGAGACTATATGCAACAATTACGTTTTGGAGGACCTTCGATTTTCAAACACAAGCATCTCATCGACATCCACCAAAAACCTTCTACAAAAGAAGTATTAACAATTGCAAATACCCTGGAATATGGCCAATACTCAGGATTTAAAATTTAGTATTGGCCATTTGATTTGTAATCGACATTAAAACACTTACTATTGCCGCTCCTTCCAGCAGTATCAGAGATACCGATTCCTTTCTAGATACTTTTAAGAAATTCAAAGTCTTACCAAAATGTACCAAAAAATAATATATAATTTCTAGTTTATTGTATTTGAATACAAAGCCATTAACACAAATTCGTTTTTACAAGCTGCAAGCTTGTCAAAACTTATTATGGGAATATAAATCAAGGACGTGGTTTCGTGTGGTTTTGAATTTTTCGAACATTTCTATGACATATAGTCGTCCGATCCGGTCCATTCCGATTTATATAACAGTGAGATTTGTTAGTTTCATTCAGAAACGAAATGAACTGAGAGATATATATATACTTTAAAGGGTCTCCTTCACTGCGTTTTAAACTTCTAAACTTCTAACTAAATAATAAAAAATAAAAAGCTGTAATTGATTTTTCCATATATTTAATATGTTGTGTAATATAACATTCTTTTTTTTACATATATTTAGGACCTAATTAAGAATTTTTATTTACGCTTTCCCTTGCCTCCCCTGCCGCCACCCTTGCCGCCCTTCTCGCGCTTCTTCTTGGCCACCAAGGAGCGCTTGTCCTTCTTCTCTCGCGGATCGACTACCTTATAGCGACCCTTGACGCCGGCCGGACGACGTGCGCGACGAGCCGCCGACTGCTTCTTGGCCACCACATAGGTGATCTCCTTCTTCTTCTCCTGGGCCTTCTTGTACACCTTCTTGAGCTGCTTGGACTTCTCGTGGCTGGTGGCATCGGCGTTCTCCATTATCTTCTCGGCCATTTTCTTGGCCTTGGCCAGGCGCTTTGTGGTGCGACGATGCTTGCGCGCCTTGGCCTCCATCACCTTCTTTATGGGACGGACATTCAGCTCCTGCACCTTGCGCTGGTACTCGGCGGTCAGCTCGTGGGGCACTGGCACCGGCCGCCTCATGTTCTCGTCCTCGTCCTGCACAAACCAGGCGGGCAGGTTCTCATCGTTGAAGGCATAGCGGTTCCAGGAGGCGTCTATCAGATCGCGGCGATTCTTCTTGCTGCTGACCAGCAAAGAGCCCAATGCCAGCTCGTTTTCCGACAGGCGTACTTTCTTCGCGGTTCCTGCGGCTAAAATATGAAATATTTATGAGTTTAGGGGGATATACAAGGCCTTAAGGCCAACCTAAAGCCACATTTGACTATTGCATACCTTCATTGTCTTTCGGCTCTGCTTCCTCCTCGGAGTCGGATGACTCCGAACTGCTGCTGTCCCTTTCTGTTTCCTGGTGTCGTGCGCGACGCTTCGCTTTCCTGCCCTTGGTGGCATCCGGGGTAAGGGTGCTCGTGTTTTCGCCCAGTACTGTGACGCCCTTGGCATTGTACTCCTTGGCCAGGTTGTCCAGATCAAAGTTCTCCTCGTCGTCGTCTGACTTTAGATTCTGGAGGTTGTCCTTCTCGTACCAGAGCTGCACCCGCTGCTGTCGCTTGGTGTTCTTGTCGCGAAAGTCGGCCGACTTGATCAGCGGATTGTCATCGCGCTTTCGCTTCTTGCCCTTGCCCCTAACAATATCATCGTCGTCGTCGTCGCTGAGGCCCAAACCCCGCTTGCCCAGCTGTTCCTCCTCCTCGCCTTCGTCAGCGCTCTCCTCGGCGTCATCACAGTCCTCGTAGTTGGCATCGTCGTCCAGCCGGCTCTCCTCCTTGTCGTACCACTTGTACTTGGGAAGATTGTTCACCTCGTCGGTGGGCTCGTCCACGGTTATGTCGGGCTGGACATCGAGCATGTCGTCCAGCTCAGCGGCAGAGTTGATGGTTTTCAGGTCAAAGATTTCGTGCTCAGTCTCCTCGACGGGCCCTTCGTCGCCCTTGATCACCATGTTCAGGTTCATCTTCTCGTGCAACTTGGCCTTGGTCTTCAGGGTCTTTTTGCGTTTGCGCTTGAGCTCCTTCTGCTCCTCGGATGCGAGTGCATCAATTTCCTTTTGGAACTCGGCCTCCTCCATGTCCTCGATTTCCTCTTGGGTCAGGGGTTTTTTCACCTCTGGTTTCTCGTCACCAGCCTCATTGTCCGCCTCCTTTTCCGGCTTCACGAAACTATCCCTAAGGGCCTTCCACCAAAGCACGAGTCCCTTGATATCCTTGCGGCCCAGCACTTTAAGATCTTTGCAGCACTCCAGGATCTCTGGCGTGGTCTTCTTGTGACTGGCGACTTCCTGGCTATCGATGCGGATCGAGCCCACACCTTGCAGGGCTGACAGGGCATTTTCGGCTTTGATGAACTCGGTGACGGCCAAGTCGTTGCGCAGCGCAATGTCCTGAGCCGTGTAGCCCTCGGCCTTGATGCGCTTCTGCTTCTCCGGGTGGAGCAGGCTGTTGGGCTTCTTGGCGTCCAGGTCGAGTTCCTCGAACACGTATTTGGAGTCCAGCAGACGGGGATCGATGCGGTCGGGTGCTATGTAGCCCTCGCACACCACAAATATCTCGGCCGACTCCTTGCGGGAGGCGCTGGGCTTGGTGGCATGCACCTTCTTGAACAGCTGCTTCAGCACCCACAGCAGCGCGTTGTAGTCCTTGGAGCGGAACACTTTGGTCACAAACCAGCCGCCGCCCCGCAGAAACTGGGTGGCCAACTTCAGGGCATTGAGAGTGAGGCAAATTTGTTGGTAGGCATCGAACAACCAGTTGCGACCCACATTGGGGGCACCGTCGTGCAGAACAACATCGGCCTTCCATGACTGCAGCTCCTTGGTCAGCGACTGACGACACTTTTCCGTTGTTATGTCCTCCACCAAGCCAATGCAGCCGGCTATAGCCTTAATGGGAAAGAGATCCACGCCAATGACGATGCTGGACACGGGCATGTTCTGCTTGGCCACCTGCATCCAGCCACCGGGAGCGGCGCACAGATCGAGGCACACCTGCGACTGTTGGAGGAAGCCATAGCGCCGATTAAGTTGGATCAATTTGAAAGCAGCACGTGATCGGAAGCCGGTCTCCTTGGCTAGCTGGTAGAATTTATCCTTTCTGGTTTTTCCTACTTTACTCTTTTTGCCCATCTTTGCGGACAATTGAAACGCAAGTCAAACAGAAAACAGAAAGCAAATCAAAATCAAACCGCACGTGGTAGTGTGGCAGTGTGACCGAAGCTAAGTGTCCAAAAAAGACTTGCCTATAAATATACCGAAAATTATTATTATATGCGATTAACTAATGATAATTTAATTGGCATTAAACAATTAGGTTTTTTTCATAATGCTAAAATCTTCTTGCGTAAAAGGTTGTTTTAAACAATTCAAATGCGCTTTTCATATCTCACAGAAATACTAAATCGGTATTTTTATCGATTTTTTTAACGTACAAATATTTTAAATTGGTATTTTCATAGATATCGATTTCCCCCAACTGCCATCACCAGGCAACTGTTATTTTCAAAAAATATAACAGTTTGCTATTCCGCTGGGGGAACAAATTAATAAATTTACGTTAGATTCTGTATGTTTGCAATGAATAATTGTGGGTTCTAGGTGGCTCTGGGATAATCTCTTGCTTGCAAAAAGGTTTTCACACAGGCTTCAAAGCGAAGACAGCTGAATTTATGAATTTATACTTACTTTTATAGTCCCCAGATATTTTAAAGACATTCAATATAGTGTTGCACTTTATTTACGTATTCCTATTTATGTATAATTATAAATATTTAATAAAGATCTCATATTAGTTGGAATCAACACGTTTAAATTATAAACCAGGAATAGGAACCACGCGGAAAAGGCTTAACGCAGTCAATGAGTCTGGAAAAATCGTTTCGGACTTCAGAGATATGACAAAAGTATCCTGAAAAATAAATCACGACAGGACCGGGAAACTATTCACTTTAAATCACGACAGTCAAGGGCTGCAATCAGTGCTCTGTAATAGGCTAATACGAGAATACAATTACTGTATGTCCTTGTTAGGTTCTAGTTTTTAATACACTGTGTTAGTGAAACAAAAGAACACCCAAATAGTAACTACATATATGTATCATTTATGTAAATTACAATATTTAAATATGCTTCTTTTCGTCTGAGGAGCCGCCAGCACCACCAGCACCAGCCCCTCCGGCCACAGTGTTGATAGCGGATGTGCTGGCAGAGCTGATTATGGTAGCACCTGCAACCGATGATCCACCCAGCCCGCCCACTAGCAAGTCATGTTCGTTCTTGGCCTGCCGCAGCCAGTTGCGCAAGTCCCTGGTGCGCTCCACCAGCGAGGTTGTGTAGTTCACAGCCCGTGGATTCTGCGAAACGATGGTGTTGGCGGTGAGAATCGCCCCGCCCATTGAACTCTGCATGCGCCCGGCAGCCAGCTGGCGATAGGTCTCCAAACGGTCCGCCAGAGTGGGAATCGAGTGCGGTACATGGGCGTGTGCCAAGGCCAGTCCCCCGGCCACATCATCGACAGCAATCTGACAGTTCTGCATGGAGCTGCTGTTGCTCTGAAGCTGCTGCTCCACAGAAGCCATCACCGAAGAGTGCTGCTGCTGCTGCTGCTGCTGGTGCTGCTGCTTGTTGAGCATGTGCGTCCAATTGAGATCGGTTACTATTGGGGGCGATACCATGGGTAGAGCCGCAACAGACTGCTGAAACTGTAGACTGTGGTGCTGCTGCTGCTTCTGGCCGAATATATCCAGGATCTCACGGATTTCGGCATTTAGTATTTCCAGGTTTTGTATGCATTCGTTTGACTCCTGCTGAAAGTAGTACTCCTTGCGCTTGTGCAAGTCCCCGCCGGCGGCGCTGGCAAAGTCGGTGCTGCTGAAGCCAGAGCTGGAGTGGGACGACAGATCGCTAAGCGTTGCCGAGTCATCCTTGGCCTCTGGATTCGATTCCTTCTCGTATATGCGCAACAGACTCTGCTCCAGGTGCCGCAGTCGTATCACCTTCTCGCCCAGGAGGGAGCGCGTGCGGTGCAGATTCACCTCCATTTCGGTTAGCTCCTTTTCGTCCTGTATGAGCTGTCCGAGCGAGTGCTTGGGCGTCACCGTCGTGGTGGTGGCCTTGTGTCGCTGCCTCAGCTCCCGCTGGCGCAGCCTGAAATTGGTGCGCTGCGTGCGCAACGATTCCTTTGCCCGGCGCACCGAGTCCCGTTCCAAGTGTATGCGATGCTTGAAGAACTCCAGCTCCGACGATCCCACCCCCATGACATCGTGCTCGATGGAGATGTCTGTGAAGGGGTAGCGCAGGTGGTAGGTGGCGGTGGCGTCCAGCGTGTGCTCCGGAAACTGATCCTCCAGGTCCTCGAGCTTCTGAAGCTGGTGTCGCAAGTTTTCCACCGGAGTGCACGGTCGCTCCACCTTGTTGTAGCTCGTGTCCGAATTTAGGCGCGACGTTGAAGCCGATTTGGTGCGCGAGAACACGACGTTCCGTAGTCCTGCTGTGGCCGTGGCTGCCGTTCCTTTGATCCTGCTGCTGTTGCTGTTGTTGTTGTTCTCCTGATTGGAGGACTGTGGAGTCGGTTCCTCGCCAGTCGAGTTGCCATTGTCGCTCAGTAGGGTAATGGCCAAAAGTCCGCCGCCACCGCCACCGCTGGCAGACTTGAGGGCTGGCCGGTGATAGCCACCGTTATTGAAGGTGTTTGAAATCGTTGTGTCCGACTGACTGATCGAGGTGTTGTCGTCGTGCCGCTGCTGCTGCTGCAATTGCTTTATGTACTTGGTGGCGATGCTCGGCTTGGCGAGCTGTCCCTTGGGCGGCACTGGCGGCTTCCCCTTGGCCTCGCCAGCCACCGCATGCTCCGAGTAGCTGAGCGAACGATTGTCACTGTTGCCAATGGAAGGCTTGTACGAGATCGAGCGCTCCGTCTCGGATCCGGTGGTGGATTTGGTGTTGTGCTGCGAGATGGCCTGCTGCGCCTCGCGTCGCCGGTTGCGTCGCTCCAGGGACAGCTTGACGTCCGTTTTGAGCCGCACATATTTCTCCTTGAGGCACCGGTACTTGTCTTCGAGCAGGCGCTTCTCGCAGCGCACCTTTTCGTAGAGTCTGTCCTCGCCCTTGTCCCGGAACCGTTGCTTCTCGATGTCCAGCTCCCGGCTGAGCTTGGCCTGCAGTTGGGCCAGCCTGGCGGCATGCTCGCGCCGCACAATTTCCTCCTCGCTGTGCAGATCCCGCTCCAGCTCACGGAGGATCTCGTCGTGGTTGCTCTGCAGCGTGGCCATGCGACTCTTGTGCTCGGTCACAACGAGGGCGCGCTTGTCCAGTAGCTCGCTTTCCAGGTGCTCGCGATACTCCTCCAGCTGGAGCTCGAATGACTCCTCCAGCTGGTGCTGGTGGGACGTCAGCCGGAGGTCGTACTCATGCCTCAGTCCCTTGACCTTCGCCTCGTGCTCACGCTTGATGGTCTCCAGATCCTTTTGCGCCTGGCCATCACTCAGGCTGTGGTCTGCGAACTTCTGAGGGCTCCCGCCGATCGCCACACTAGCCGAGTCCTGGGTGGACTTGAGCTGCAGCTGCTCCAGCTCGTAGCTGTGCTTCCGGCCCAGCTCGTCCAGGTCAAAGGTCTTGTTCTCTGGCAGCTGCAGCGAGCCCTGCTCCGACTTGTTTATGATAAAGCTGCGCACAGAGCTGCCCTTGGAGTCGGAGTCGGTGTCATCGTGATAGAGCGCAGGCCCGGCGCCTTTCATTTTCGCTGCCTCGCCCGAGGGGAAGTCCTTGGAGCTCCTTAGGATCGAGTCGCACAAGAAGGGATTTAGGCTGTATGGCATGCTCTCTATGACAGGCGAATCGGTGCCATTTTCATTCCAATCATCGCCCTCCTCCTCCTCGTCTTGGTCCTTCACCACCACGACATCCAGGTCGACGTTGTCCTCCTCCTCCTCCTCCGGGGAATCCTGAGCGCTCTGCTGCGTCTGCGAAATCTCCTGCAGATTGAAGCGTACGCTCTTTTTATCCTCCGATATATCGGATATTGGGTCATCGCGACCCTCCAGTCGCCGGCTTATGTCGGTTATGCTGGAGTCGCGAAGAATACCCTTGACACTTGCAGGTGCCACGGCGACATCTCCATCAAAATCAAAGGGCCGGCCAGCAGCAGCTTTCTGGTACGACACTGGCCCGAATCCCTTGCGCAGCTTTCCCAGAGACTCGGCGTTGCTCTCGAAGTATTCGAGTTTCTTGCTCAATGACGACGACTCCGCTGTCTTTTTAAACAACCCGCCGCCTCCGCCGCCTTGGACCCTAGACTTGGCCAGGTCCAAGAACCGACTGGAGACACCTCCAAGCTTACGTGGCGTGGTCGCAGTCGAGGCTGCTGGCACCAGTTTGGCCAGAGACAGCTGTTTGCCTAGATTGCCCAGGGGCGAGGGCAGGGGAGACGGCGACGGGATCTCGTCGATGCCCTGCATGCTGCGTATGCCGGAGTCCAACAGCGACAGATCGTCCGAGTTGTCAATGCAAGGCGGCAGGGCTCCTCCCTCGGCTGCCAACTTCTGGCGCGTCTGCTCCACCAGACCGCGATATATGGCATCGAGGGGATGATCCCACTGCGACTCCTTTGTGCGCGTATTGTGGTAGTAATGGCCATTCTTCTCCTCCGAGTAGCTGTCAATGGGCGCATATAACGTGAAATGTGAAATGTGAACCCCCTAGTCGTCTTACCATATCTTCCAGTCCGAGGGCAAGGCGGCCATCAGGCCTTCCTTGGCCAGGTAGAGCAAGTGCTGTTCCCCCTGGGGTTCGATTCCAATTAGAGTTGCATAGTCATTAATTTCTACACAACGAAATTTGGAAATTAAATAAGAGATAATTAGAATACTTGAATGAATATTAAAATAAGCAATATAAATAAAATAAACAATAAAGAAATTTAATCGATTTTAGGTTTAAACTTGTCTTATTTCTGAGCATATGAGCAGAGTCGAAACTAATAGATTATACTTAATAATACTCAAGCAAACTTGTCAAAAAAAAACAATATCAATTTTATATACCAAATTATGAGCCTTCAAAAATGTTTTATAAGCGAACAAAATGTCTTCAACCCTTAAAGTAGGGGGTGTGTTTATGGTTAGGGGTGCCTTTACAAAAAGGAAAAAACCAAGTTAAAACATCACCCACCACCGCTTCAATTAATTGAAATCCATCAAAAAATCTAATTATTATTTAGTGAATAATCGTATCTTTTGGCATTTAAATGAACAGATTACAATTTTCTGAATAAAATAAAAAATTTCTAGTACTTATACAAATATTTGTCTATATTTGGGATAAATCGCCTTAAAGCTAAGAACATTTTTCTAGAATAAGGAAAAGTTCCCCTGAATTTAGGGCACATTTGTAGATTTAATTATATTTTCCTCAAATATAGCGAATCGCCGATTTGTTTAGTTCTTTTTTTTAATAAAGTCAAATTGGACTGATTAATTTTTCATAAAAAGCTTAGCAAAAGGCAAATAATCTTCCAACTGTGTCAATATAATTCCTAACTGGTTCTAACAACTCCTGAAAAGGGGAAGGGTGCCTCAATGCCGAAAATTGATACATGTTTGTGCTATTATGTGCTATTAAACATGTGCTACTAAATATGTGATATTACATATTTACATGCCCTAATGGTAGTTACATTTTAATTTAATTCTTAAAAATGTCCTTTAAATTTAGAAAATTTATATTTTTTAACAGTTAGGAGGTAGCCCTAAAACTAAGAAAAATCTTTATAAATGTATGAAAACGGGACTTTGAATTTTAAAAATGTTTTCCCATTTTCCCATATCTTGGATAAATTTCTCTAAAAATAACTACATTCATGAAATATTTCCCACCGTAAAATTGTATCCAAATAAAAAAGTTTTCCTTGATTATATTGAGTTTTAAATTGATTTACTTTTATAAAAATTCAGAAACAGAATTCCCATAGAAAACAAATGAATTGTATGTAAATTTAAAACTGCCCCTTCCAATGTACATACACGTACTTATCGGCAAATATATGTAACTTACCCTCTTGCGAAGGAAAACAGGCTTCGTCAAATACTTCCTCACAAATAACCGATGTAGCCGGAGATGAGTATTCCAAACACTTGGTGGTTGAGGCCGCTGTGGTCATTCCTGCTTCCTTGGCTTCCAGAGGCAAAGTTGCCGTTGCCGAGGAAATCCTTCGGCACACACTGGTAGTTGTCATTGTGGGGGAGCTTTCCCTGTTTCCTTTTTCCTCCAAGCCAAACGGGAATTCGGGAATTATATTTCATGTAATGGCCTCTAACTGACAATCATTGTGGCTTATTGCTCAGCGGGGCAAGTGGGCGAAAGGACGAACGAATCTTCGCCTGCAGTTTGACCTAAAAATGAAAAAGAAATACCTACTGAGTAATCGCCATGTACGTATGTATGTACGCATGTATGCATGTGTGAGCTTCCTTCAAAGGTGGGCTGGTCGATTATCTGGTTGGCAACAGGATATTGCACGACGTTCATACATATGAATGTCTGCGCAGCCTTACGGCAGCCGAGCACTTGATTATCCGCGAAGGATAATCAAACAGCTTAAATATGAAATTCTGCTTGAATCTAAGGACAAAATCGCACTCACCTTAAAAGTTATAGTAATAACGGTATTTATGTGTATCAGTACAAAAAATTGATTTCAATTGATTTGTAACTGTATCTCTTTTTTAATATTCTTGAGTCCTATTTTTAACAGTTTCGAAGCCTAATACATAGTGCCAATTAGCAAGCCAAGGAAAATGTGAGTTTTGTGCGTAAAAAGCGAAATATTGGGAAAACTACTGATACACTCAAACAAAATATCCTGTTAATAGGGCTGCGAGCAGTGTTGCCGTTTTAGCCTTTTTCCGGACAGATCTGTCCGGTTTTCAGCTGCCTCAGCC
>JAEIIJ010007781.1:0-12962 GCA_018904815.1 Drosophila ogumai
AAAACTAACAATAAAATTTTACTTACTTTGCTGCCGCCACTGCTACCATTCTTCGAAGCCTGGCAAAGGTAAAAATGAAGCCAAAGTTAAGAACTTGTGTTTATTTACTTTTTTAAGTAATATACTTACTTCAAGTAAATGATCACTAGGCTCCTTTTTCACACTCGTTCCGCTGCCGCTGGCACCAACGACCTGCGCTGAGCCATTGGCTAATTCCTGGACATCCAATGAGCGGCAACCGCCAGCCGACGGTGTGACAATTTCCATATTCTCCAAACTGTTCAATTTCTATGGAAATGGGGTAAAACAATTATTAAAAAAGGAACGCACAATGGCCAATTCGAGACTCACCTTTACTGTTGTTGTGTGCTCTGATGCCGCCGCCGCTTTGCAGCCAACACCCATCAGGTGGTTATTATGCACGCCCACTACTCCCGCAGCAAGATCCCTTGACATCAAGCTATTCAGCTGGTGTTGGGGCAGCGATTTGGTCTGATCACTCGCGTTGCTGCTGCTGTTGTTGCTCTTGGGGATTGAATTGTGCGATTTATTATTGACATTTATGGCCCCCACATCCATGTGCTCGGCAGCAGCAGCAGCAGCAGCACCGGCTGGCGTCAGGGTTATGTCCAGCATTAGGGAATCGTTATCGTGGCCATTGTTCTCCAGGAAGCTAGTGTCAGTGCTTGGTTCATTTGTGGCCGCTGCATCCGTTTTCTTGTTGCCGGTTTGGCTTATTATTTGGTGATTATTCTTAACTTGCACATCATTGTTGATGGCATTACTTTTACTTTTGTCGCATTGCTGTTGCTCCTGTTGCTGCAGCTGTTGCGTTTGCTGTGCCTGCTGCTGCTGCGGCGCCTGCTGTGGCTGTTGCTGCTGCTGTCCGTATTCAGATCGCCAGTGGGCTCGAGGCTCTGCCTCCGTCTCCAAGCCCGCAGATGGCAGCATATACACATTGCTCCCGCTCACATCGTTCTTACTGTTCAAAGCGGTGGAGCCATTGCTGCTGATATTGCCGGTATTATGACGATTTGATGGCTGGGAGGTGACTTCCTTGAGGCTATTATTGTTTGTGTTGCCAACAATAGACAATGTGGATAGACTGGAGACACAGCGCATCGGATGCGACGATTGGCCCGTATCAATGACCTTTGGAATTTTCATTTCCTCTATGCTGTAGGTACACGTTAGCTCCTCGAGTGCCGACAGGCGCTTCTCCTTACGCTTCTGTCCCAATTTGATAGCAAACTAAACCGAATTACAGAGAGATTTGATTCGATTAAGATTCCAATTGCAAGACGGAAGGGATGAACACACTTACCTCGAGATCTTCATATGTCTTGAATTCCAATATGGCAAAGCCATCGATTATTTCCTCTTCCAGCACCGGAGATCTTGGCAGTTTCCTTCGAACTGGAGGTGGCGGACGCGGCGGCGGCTTATCTCGCGGCAATAGCAGCGTCGACGACGACGATGTGGAGAGTAGATCCTCGTCTAATGACTCGCCCTCGCTATCACTGGGCGTGGCCATTAGTCCAGAGTTGCACTCGGGGGAATGTGGCGGGTTGAGGAGCAACGAGGCAATGCTATCTGTCGGCGGCAGGAGATTATTACTGCCGTTGCTGCTGCTGGTGAAGTTGCCATTCGAATTGTTACTATCCTCGCCCATGCTGCCAGCGCTGTTAATGTGATAGATCATCCCGTTGCCGTTGCCGGCCACTGTCCCTGATCCGTTGCCCATCACCACCACGGACGATGACGAGCCGCCGCCGACGCCGACAGGCGTAACTAGGCCTCCCTGAGCTGCACTGGCAGCTCCTACAGTGCCGCTGCCGGCACTACTGTTGACGGCCACAGATCCAGCGATGAATGTCCCATTCATTGCACTGGAATTGCATCGACTGTCGCGTTCCGCTTGCAAGCGCTGTGCACGTTCCCGCCGACGTTTCTGCTGACGCTGTTGCTTTGCATTTAGACTCAGGTGAGTGCTGTTGCCGCTGTGGCCATTAGTGCTGCCAACACCAACTCCTGCTCCTCCGCCGAATCCGGTCTGATTCTGTTGCTGATTTCCCGCCATGGCCGACAAGGAGGATACTGCTGCTGCTGTCGCAGCGTTGGCTACACTGGAACCTAGTGCCGGTAGTATAAGGGATGCTGATGCAGGCGGCGATGTGGGAGGCGACCTCGACGACGAGACGTTGACGGCTGACGACGCTGAGACCGCTGCCGCCGCGGCGGCCACTATGGATAGTTCCGTATCAGAATCAAAGTCGCATGGATTATTATTGGGCCTCATCGAAGCTGTTTCCAAACAGGTTGGCTCTAGCGTAGAGGCCGCCGATTCCAAATCAGATGCTCCCAATGCTGATGCTCCTCCTGCAACGGCGATTATTGGTTCTGCAGACTGTTCCGTGATTTCTGCATTGGCTTGAATGGAGACAGAGGCGGACGCGGGGGCGGAGGCGGAGGCAGAGGCAGTTGGCGGCGGAAGATTTAATACCACGACACCAGCAGCAGGAGCGGGAGTAGCAGAATTAATACTTTTCGTGGCACTATTCTGACTACTGGCCACTGCTGCCAGGCCACTGACTGCGCCGCCCAGTGGCTTTTCACTTTTGTCGTCTTGGGGTTTCGCTTTAACGGATCCTGCGATGTGATCCTGCAGCGAAACATGCGTCGTCACTTGCGCTGCTCCACCTCCAGAACCATTAATATTGTTATTGTTGTTGTTGCTGCTGTTGCTGTTATTGTTGTTGTTGCCGCCAGACGCAGACGGAGGGGCAGTCTTTAATTTAGCGCTGTCCATGTCGTCGTCGTCGTCACTTGCAATGGGCTTCCTTCCAGCCAAAGCCGTTTCGAGTGTGATTTGTGGCAATGGTTCAGCAGCAGTTCCTTAAGAATATAAATGATCGATGTCCATTATACGCCTCACGACGAGCAGCTGCAGCAAACCTTTTCTTCATCCGATGCATCCGGCTCTGATGATGGCTCTAAACCAACAAAATAAAGGCTTTAATATACTTTACTATCTACACTTCCTCTTGGGCAAACAAATAAAAAAGAAAACATACATATTTAAAAAAAAAATCAATTATCCGCCACTTTGAATTAAATTAATATTTGGTCCCCTACAATTTACAGTTCGTATGCGAATTGGAAGACGAAACACACTTGCAAAGCCATATTGCTTGATTTTATCGCCTTCATCAAATGTAACATCACAGGGTATGTAATTTGTTTTCATACATATTTCTTTCCATGTACTTTTTATTCAACACCTCACACACCTTACGAACAACACACACACACACTCACACACAACAAAAACAAACAAAAAAAAGCCGATTTGTACAAAACCCAATGCAAATTATGTTTAGTACGCGCAATATTTATTATATTTTATATTATATATATTTTTAGGTAGCGTTGGGTTTTTTTTTCTCTATGCTTCGTCTAGATTGTATGTATACAATGTCTCTAGTCATCTCGCTTACACTTTTCTAATTGTCGACCGTGTTTTGCAGACAATTTGCGCAACATTTTGTACACAAAACTTAAACTTTGTTACAACTAACACTAACTGGCATCACGATTATTATGTATAGTGTTTTACATAAAATACAATAGATCCGAAAAATTTTTAACCACAAAGAACCAATACAGAGTCTCAGAGGTGGACAAATTTGTCGATAACTTGTGAAAATGATTTTATGAGAACTAATTTTCAGCTATCGATATATTACGCCGCTTCTTTGCGGAATACACAGAATCTACTATCTAATATTTTTACATTCGGCTGTCAGAATGAATTTTAACAAATCGCATTTACCTCATATATCATTTTAACTATTGATATTATTATATAATCTCTGGGGAACAATTGGGATTTTTTTTTCTAATGTGTAGCTTTGATTTTCACGCAACCCGTTCAATAATCCACAGCTGACTGCCGAAAGGCTAGTTAACTTATTAACGTTAACCACAATTATGTGTTATTTTAATTAAATATATTTTAAATACACACAGAAACATAAGGGGGCGGCTAAAAACTAAAGTTTTAAATGTAAGGAAGCAACATGTATTTATTTTGCCGTTCGAAACTGAAGTGACGGTGAAAAAGTACCGTCTAAAATAGACGGCAAACAAATGAAAAATCTAGGCATGGCAATTATTATATGACTGAATTTCTGTTATTTTCTAATAAATCCACCGAGTGTTCTATATGTACGTTTAGTTACCTATTTATTTGTTTAAAAATGCAAAAATGCACATATGTGTGATTCTGCGTTTTCTATGCATTTATATCGATATCACATTTCCGTCAACGGCTCTTGGGCATTTGCTGGCTATTCAGATACGGTCACACTGATTACATTATTTTAAAATGATAAACGACGCCGTCAAATTACAGTGAAATAACGTGAAAAATTAAACCAAAACTAATAAATATTGGCATTTACATTAACCTTGAAAGTTAGTGCATGCACCTAAACATATCCAGTGAATGCTCGCGAACAAACTTGAAGAGTGTTCTCAGCAAACCAGATGGTTGGATGGCCTACAACAAATTATATTGACAAAATGTTTGGCGTGTCGACAACCATCGGATGTATAGTTTTGTCAGCTGCATGCACGTTACGAATTTGAATGAACGAGCATGTCTATTAACAGACAGCCGCAGACGCAGCAGAGCCCAAACAACGTGAACGGCAGCAATAGCATAACTGACCTATTGGATCGTACGGAGAACGATGCGACGCACCCAATATTGCGCAGTGATCATCGACATCAGGGTGAACTGGTCCAATGCCTGACGTGTCATATGCAATTTGAAAGCTGCTCCTTTAGCGACATTTGTGCCCATTATACATTTTACCATAATAACAATTACAATCAGAACAATACCAACAAGTGCTTGTACTGCGGCCGCGACGTCCATTATTATCAACGTGCGGAGAAGACAAGTCCGGCAATTTATCACTTTTGTTCGCCGCGCAAACACAACTAAAGGACAAGATGGCGAGTGCGAGTGCGAGCGCGAGTGCTAGTGTTAGTGCTGGCAGTGAATATGGGGGTGAACAAGTAAACTACGATCCAAATTCCGAATCCGAGGAGTCGGAATACTCGGACCATGATGATGATAAGGAAGAATCGGATGTTAAGACGGAGGAAGGAGTCACATTAAATTTCAATATCGATTCGCAATATCGCGTAACCCCCTCGGCTAATGGACAAACAAGTCCCAGAAAGAGTGCGAATGGTACGCAGTCGGCGTGTCATCCGAATTATGGATTTGGTAAGCGTTGGTCCAAGTCTGAGGATCTATTGCTCAAGTCTATGGTGGAGAAGCATGGCGAGAACTGGGAGATTATCGGGCCCCATTTTAAGGATCGATTGGAGCAGCAGGTGCAGCAGCGTTGGGCCAAGGTGCTTAATCCGGAACTCATCAAGGGTCCGTGGACGCGGGACGAAGACGAAAAGGTAATTGAGTTGGTGCGCAGCTTTGGGCCCAAAAAATGGACGCTGATTGCTCGGTATCTCAACGGGCGGATTGGTAAGCAGTGCCGCGAACGGTGGCACAACCACCTCAATCCCAATATAAAGAAGACCGCTTGGACCGAGGAGGAGGATAGGATCATTTTCCAGGCCCACATTCAACTTGGCAACCAATGGGCAAAAATTGCAAAGCTTCTGCCAGGTCGCACCGATAATGCCATTAAGAACCATTGGAACTCGACCATGCGCCGTAAATATGATGCTGAGCGCAGGACGGGGAACGGATCTGGAAGTGATCTGAAGAGTTCACGGACCCATCTCATCACCCTAATCAAGTCGGGCGGCATTGGCAAGTGTCTGAGCAATTCGCAAGAGAAAAATGTTGCTGCTGAGAAAACGGAAGACAAGCAAATGGTCAAAACAGAAGGCAGTGATAAAAGCCCAAAGGAGACGGATTCTGCTGGAACTGAACCTCAAACGGAGACTCCTGTGCTTCCCCAGTCACTGCCCAAAATGACAACCCTACCCCGAAAAACCCCCAACATCCTGAAACGCTCTCGGAAGCGTACACCCGAACCTTCTCAGTCTCAGCCGCCACATCCGAGTGGAGAAGTTAAGCCGAGCAGGCTCCCGGAATCCCCCGTCATTACGCCGATCAAATCATTACCATTCTCGCCCAGTCAATTCCTCAAGTCCCCTTGCTTGACCACATTCGAGGATATGAACTTGCGGGCCAGTACGCCCGTCACGAAGATCTATAATCGCGTTGGAATGGAGATCAAGAAGGAATTGGAGTCATCGTCCATCGAAACGCCGCACAAGAGTAAGTGCATCATAACTATATTATAATTATATTCTCATACTATTTTATATTTTATACAGGCCAGCTTGGACCGCGAACGCCAACACCCTTCAAAAATGCGCTAGCTGCTATTGGCAAGAAGCGAGACGGTCGACAATACGAACCTTCTAGCCCGTCCAGCCTAGTGGAGGATCTGGCTGAAATTATTCACGACGAACAGCTGAACGATTCGCAGTCTACACAAAATTCGAAAAACTGTTCCGGCGTTGACATACGAAAAAGTCGACGCGACTACAGAAGCTCGTTGAGCATTGATAACAACAATAGTGCGGCGACCAAGTCGGTGTCGCCACACCAGAAACGTGCCAGGAAATCATTACTATCAACTTGGAGCACCAACCACCTGCCCAGTGGTGGGGGGGACAGCAGCACCACCAAGAGAATCCAGCCCTTTGAGACGGAGACGCCGAGTAAATTTCTATCATCGCCATGCAGCATAATGAAGGACACCTTGTGCAGCGAACAGGACCTGCCGTTCGACGAGGGCAGAAAGGAGAATAGCAGGCCATACCATTCCAGTCGAGGTCGCTATACGTTCCGAGGTCTGTCGTCGTCCTCCTATGACCATGTCATTGATCCCAAATGGGCACGGGTGGCTTGTGGCAAAACCAAAGATCAGCAGTTTATGGAGGAGCAGGCGCACGCATGTCTTAAGAACCTTTCCTGTCTACCACGTTCCCTTAACTTTGAGAAACAAAAAATGATGGGAAAATACGATCGCTTCGGTTCGATTTAAAAAAAAAAAATCTCTTTTGCAACATTTATGATCCAGTATGAATTATACCATTTTATATTATACACTGAAATTGTATGTACATACAGTATATGCTTGCTTGCTGGCATATATATATTTAATATATATAATATTTAACAACCAATTTATTCTTCGCATACAAACGGCATTTTTGTATTTTTGCAATAAAACTATTAGGCATTGTTACACGAGAACTATACTTTACATATTTTTTTTATATTCACTTGTATAATCTGATCAATCGAAATAAACTCATGATTAATGTCATTATCACGTTTTTATCATTTTCTATTAACTTGGACCCCGTTTCAGAGACTAGAAGCCAGCCATACAAATGTATAACGTTATCTCAAGTGCTAACAATAACAATAAATTACTGGAATTATTAAATTCTATAGTTATTCTATACTGTTAGTGCTTTTGAATTTCGAGAGTTATGTAGTATTAAATTTTAAGTGCTATTTTGGATTTTTCGAGTTATCATATGTTTCCAAGCTAAGCTGTGATCCGTTGGACACTCACCCTGAAATTTGGACTATAATATATTTTTATAATCTTTAATAGATGGAGTATATACATACATACATATGTACATATGTACACTTGTATATTGTAGACGGGACGTACATTTTGTATTGCGAAATTGTTTATTGCACTTTAGTGCAAAAACATAAATTGAAATAAAGCTTATTTCCTTAGCTTTATACATATTTATGTATGATGTAAAAATGAAAGGGAAAATGTAAGTACCTCCATATCCACAGGAGAGATTAAACAATTAATAACCCGGGTTTAGCAAAGGTCATACAGAGTTCATCCGCTTCCGCTGGTACATACATACATACAAACATTTTTATTTATATACATATTTGCATACATACACACATACATATATGTATTAATTCTAGCGCTTTCTTTTTTCATCTCCGGTACTAGCTTGCAAACAAGGCAAAGCGAAAACGCCTTTGAAATGTACATACAAACATAAGTGCCTCTCACTCACTCTCATGGCTGACAAACATTACATATAGATGTAGTTTTTCGTACAACCTTTTCATTCCGATTTATTTATGTCAACAATACATTTAAATTAAAATCCATCTGAAAAAGTTATCGGCGAAATTACATCAAATTTGTTATTATTACATACTGCATTTTTCGGCATGTTTAAAATACAGATTTGTAAAAATACCTGTGTGTATGTATGGCATACGGTGAGTAAGCTAGTGTGTGAGAGTGTCACGCACCGCACCGCAAATTCTCATGCTCTCTAAAAGCTCTTAAAATTGGCAACTGGCGGCTAACATAACAAACACTTTTAAGACACACTAAGCTGAAAAGTTCTGAGTGTCGTAAACAATATTAAAATCAACTCTGCGCCAGTGACATTAATGATTTTTGGTTTTTTCCAATAAGTATTCTAAACTAAAGTAATTGGAATAGTGCATTTTTTTTGCTCAAAGATTTAAATGCATTTAGAAAAGAACCCAGTGCTATGTTTACTGGGTAGCCCTTGAGCTTTGAGAGTGGTGAGAGTAAAAGCACCTTTTACTGTCTTCATTTCGTTTGACATCAACGTCCTTCATCTGACTTTGAAAATTGCTAAAAAAGCTTACTTGAACGAATTTCTCCGCTAGCGCAGTCGATTCCTTGCTAGCGAACTGAACGGTATTGTTTTTTGTAGAAGCCGCACTCTCACACATCTGTTAATCAACTTGTATTTTTTTTCTAGGGAGCAAAAGTGAAGAAAAAAAGCTATAATCATGTCGAAGATTGGTATTAACGGATTTGGACGCATTGGCCGCCTGGTGCTGCGTGCCGCCATCGACAAGGGCGCCACCGTTGTGGCCGTCAACGATCCTTTCATCGATGTCAGCTACATGGTTTACCTGTTCAAGTTTGACTCCACTCACGGACGTTTCAAGGGAACTGTTTCCGCCGAGGGCGGATTCCTGGTCGTCAACGGCAAGAAGATCACCGTCTTCAGCGAACGCGACCCCGCTAACATCAACTGGGCCAGCGCTGGCGCTGAATACGTTGTGGAATCGACTGGAGTGTTCACCACCCTCGATAAGGCATCCGTTCACTTGAAGGGCGGTGCCAAGAAGGTCGTCATCTCGGCTCCCTCTGCCGATGCACCCATGTTTGTGTGCGGTGTGAATCTGGATGCCTACAGCCCGGACATGAAGGTTGTGTCGAACGCTTCCTGCACCACCAACTGTCTGGCTCCTCTGGCCAAGGTTATTCACGATAACTTCGAGATTGTGGAGGGTCTGATGACCACTGTGCATGCCACCACTGCTACCCAGAAGACCGTCGATGGCCCATCTGGAAAGTTGTGGCGTGATGGCCGTGGCGCTGCCCAGAACATCATCCCGGCGTCGACTGGTGCCGCTAAGGCCGTCGGAAAGGTTATCCCAGCTCTCAACGGCAAGTTGACTGGCATGGCTTTCCGTGTCCCCACCCCCAACGTGTCCGTTGTCGATTTGACTGTCCGCCTGGGCAAGGGCGCTTCCTATGATGAAATTAAGGCCAAGGTGCAGGAGGCTGCCAACGGCCCACTGAAGGGAATTCTTGGCTACACCGACGAGGAGGTTGTCTCCACCGACTTCCTCAGCGACACCCACTCCTCGGTCTTCGACGCCAAGGCTGGCATCTCTCTCAACGACAAGTTCGTCAAGCTCATCTCCTGGTATGACAACGAGTTTGGATACTCCAACCGCGTCATCGACTTGATCAAGTACATGCAGAGTAAGGATTAAATACAACCAGAGATAGAGGTTAAATAGCGGTTAGCCGGGAGAGATGCTACGTACATCAACTAAAAGAGCAGAGCAGAAGCGGCTGGCAGTGCTGGCATCACACACAGTTATATAACAAAATAATATATTGTTGCTCCCCGGTGAAGCAGCACCACATAAATATACGCAAAATTCAAGATTATTTCTTCTCTTAAAGCTACCAACACAACATTAGAAAAAAGTCAAAAACCAAGAAATATATAATATATACAAAATATACATACATCCATACACAAATATTTTTATTGTTGTTAAATAAAGTTTCACTCTGTATGTAGTTGTATGAAAAAGACCGATTACCAAGCATTTAAATAATTGTGTCGGCACGAAAAGGTCTATATATCAGGGACACATTGAATGTTTATCAAATAAATGCCACAAGCTATAATCATACATCTTCGAAGTGGACAGGCGTATGTACATCTGGCGAAATACATTGCATGATGTATACAAGTTTTCGATTTCGTTTCATGTGATGCTCATTACATCGTTCAAGCTTTTTTGCGTCATCAATCGGTTATTTTCCTTTTTTTTATAGTTTTTTTTTATTTAGCTTAATGAAATAATACAAATGTTAAAAATATGGATTCCCCAAAAGATTTATTTAACAATTTTCATTATTACCAGTTAACAACATTTGAAATCAAAAATCGTAATCGTTTTTGCTTCTTTCCACATTCCTTTTCACAAAAAAATTTCACAAAAGTGTAGAGTTCTTACAAAATTGAATATAAAAAAAGTCAATCAAAGTCAAACTATTATTTTTGATTCTGTGGAAGCCCGTTTATCAGCAGACTACTTTCCTCTCCCAATTGACTTGGTCCTTGACCAATCTCCGTATGAATTATATACTTGATGGCATTCTTCTTGGGCTCAATGCCCAGCGACTCAATTTTATTGCTTTGAGAAGTCTCCAGATGTTCGGGAGAAATGGGAAGGCCCCGTAAGTATTCGGCACTGTCCATTAGGTCACTGGGAAATACCTTCTGAATGGCGTCAACCAGCTGCGGTACGTGTTCCGCCAAAACATACAGACAGGCATTCGGGCCGGCATCGAAGGTGTAGGCAGCATGTAGGGATCCCATTGCATTGTTGTAGGAATGCACAAACGATACAATCTCATGGGACACGTCGTTCATGTACACGCACGGCGGATAGGTGTCCATGGCAATTGCATGAAACTGATTCGAATCCCTCATGGTTATCTCTCCAAAGGTCTGAAAGTCTCGATTTTGAATGGCTTCCCTCAACTGATTTATCCTCTCGGGAACCACTTTATCGGCGCGATGATGAAGAAGCGTCGACGTATTCACCGCATTCTGCATTCCCCTGGTAGATGCGGTTTTCTTGCGTTGGTCATTCACCACCAAAATGAGAACGTGCATGTTGGGCCAATGCTGGGAAGATACGATTTGTTTTGCCACAGAGTCGGTGCCATCGTCCAGGACACCACGATGCCATTGAACAAATCCGCCGAACAAACTGCGACATGCTGACCCACTGCCCTGCCGGGCCACAGTGGTTAGCTCATCGCTAAATGGAATCTCATAGAGACGGGCTAGGGAATACACTAGGCAGGCATAGCCAGCAGCGCTAGAAGCTAGTCCAGCGGCGGTGGGAAAATTGTTGACCGACGCAATGTGTACTTTCCATGATGGTGACACCTTCTGCGAGCCAGTGGCCAGGGCCAGGCGACGAACTGAAATCCATAGCACATAAAGAACCAAAAGCAAGGGGAATGTTTAACTCATAACTCACCTTCCTTTAAACAGCGCGTGAGACGTGAGCTTTCCTCGATGGAGACTTCCTCGCCATTCAGCCACATTCGATTGTGTTCGAAACTCTTTGAGGCAGTTATTGTTGTCTTGGCGCAAAGCTATAATTATGTGCATAGATAACATACAAAAAATATATATATTCTTTTAGAACCTAAGCTCTATTGTAAAGCAGTTGTTTATTCATTTTATTGTATTCGTTGTTTTAAAAATAAAATAAGAAACACGATTTTTGTCTAAAAATACAAGTTTGAGCCTAAAGGCTAGATCGTCTCGCCTGATCGACTTTAAATAATATCTATGATCTATGGTATTGTTAAGCTTTCCAAGTTTATTTTGCATTAATGCAATTAATAATTAATAATAGCAATTCATACATAAAAATGAATAAATCACAGCTGATCAACATAAATACTTTACCTCATTTGTGCTTAGCGTCATGCTTAGGGAGTCATTAACGGGAAGAATTAAATCTTCATGGCGCTTTCCCCCTAGAAAATTGATCAATTGTTTATGTTTTCCCTTTAGAACTTGAATAGTTCTGCCTACTCACAATACTTGATTAGAGCAATATTTACAGGAGCCACACAAGTTACCGAAAACATAGTGAATAAATATTACAAACGTATATTTTAGGAGAAAGTGATCGGGTATTCCGCGTTTATTTACAAACTAAAAACTTTCTATTTCACTTCCAAAGTGTTGAATGCCGTCCAGTATAACCGTACTTCGACCTGTAAAACTTGCTGGGGGACGCTTTGAAATATACTGCTAAAAAGGCAGGAAAATACTGAAAAACAAAGCTTTCTCGGCAAAAGCCCTTGCTTTCAATGTGACCGGTTTTTAAAAATCGATAGTTTTGGCGACCCGATGAGAAATAATTCAAATCATGGCTATTTAAGCTTTCCCGATTTAATTACTTATTCTATAAAGTAAAATAAAGAGCATTTACTTTATTTTTGATTAATTTTGATGGTAACTACTGGAAGGATAATATTTCTGGCAAATAACAGCTTTGGGGGTTACCTTAACATTTTTATTTTATTTTTAAAATTTATTTCTGAATTGATTCCAAGCTTTTGACGGTTGAATAACAGCTGCAGCTGCTTTCTAAGGATTTTTGATAGGAGCAGCAAGGACGCTTACCATTCCATTATCAGGTTCGCACTCGTTATAGTTCCTCTCAGCAAAAGTCAATTAAAATAAATTAAACAAACGAGTGATCTTCGAAACACTTTTATTAACACGGTTATATAAGTTTTCTAAATAAA
>JAEIIJ010007787.1:0-23426 GCA_018904815.1 Drosophila ogumai
CCATTTTGTTCAACCCATTGTTATCTGTTAACGGCTTCCCTTTGCTAACCAACTTTTTGATATTTGAATTGATTGAGGCGCCGTTTTGCGATTAGCGGGAAGACCCTTAACTTTACAGCGCCACCGGTCGGTTCTCGTGCTCAGCCACTCGAATGGCAATACCCTCGAATCTATAAAACCTTAAGAAAACTCTCATCAAGGCCCCTCGAAGCTAAGCACAGCCTCAGAGGCCCCCGTTCATTCACAACTATCAAACTGTTGGGGCCACAAATTAACCAAGTTACAAAGGCCAGCAAGCACTTCCTCAATACCAGAAAAAAAACTCAAGAGAAAACCCGCCACCCCTTGCCCATTCCACTGAACGAAATAACTCTCCAGTTGGTAGCTTCGAAATCTTATCAAAGGCGCTCGCTTTGTAAATGCTATCGAGCTATCGAGGAGGTGCCTCAAATTTATGCCCGGGGTAACCTCGTTTCGATCCCCAGTAAGCAATATGTGCAGGTTACATTATTTTCCCAAGCACAGTGTACACAGAGAGAAAATACATTAAATCATTAAAAAATTCCTAAGCCAAGAATTAATTTTAGAAGTAAATTGATTGTCTAAGGAATGGTTTTCGCACAAAAATTTGTAAACATTTACCTAGCCTTTTTAAATTAATACATTAATCTAAATAAATTAATTTCTATATTTTCTTTAAGTGTTTTTAAAGATACTCGTGGTGGGTGGCAGCTGGGCGGGGTGAGGCAGTGGAAGGTTCAGGCCTCTAGTAAAGTGAAGTGGTAAAAAAAGCCAAGGGTTGGCGGCAAGCAAACGCATTATTTTGTAATTATCGACAGAGTTCTAATAAATAAAGCGTAGCAAGGCCCCACACAAAAGAGTTTTTCGTTTTTTTTTTTTTCTGGGTTGATGAAATTATGAATGGAGATAAGGTGTGGCATGTGCGAGGGAAAGGGGAGAGGTGATACGCGGTCGTAACTCTTCATTCATTCATTCAGATTTTTTGTATAGAAAATTAAATACAAATAAATATAATAATAAAATAATTGCATAAATACCTCTAGAGCTTCGCCAAATATTTAGACTAAAAATAAAAAGAGATAGGAAGAAGTAGAGCAAACCCCATTGAAACTTTTACAATTTCCTGGGAATTAGTTAGTCACAAAGTCTAGCCCATAAATCTAGAAATAAATCTTGTAAAAATTCAATAAAAATTCCATGATCGAAACCTACTCTCATTCATCATTAAATAAATAAAGAAAATATGGCCCAACTAAAAAGAAAGACGTAAAAAAAAGCTAGAGATAAAATGCCATTGAAACTTTATAACTTTTTACAATTTCCCCTCGAAAGTGCCGCCCATAAATTGCAGAATAAATCTTGAAAATTTTGCACTAGAGCTACCGTAGTAATAATGCGACATTACATGGTCAAAGTCGGTTGGATGTGAGCACCTGAGGCAGGTAAATCTGGGCCCCACATTTTGATTTACAACCTGACCTGGCACAATAACACCTTTAATACCCCGCAGTAATTTTTTTCAGGGGGGAAAAGGGGAGCACACAAGCGCCGAAACAATAAATTCATTAAATCAAAGGCCCGATTATTAATGAATGTAATAAAATATCAAAAGAGAGACACAACTAATCAAACATGATAAATTACACAAAGAAGAGAGGGAGTTGGGTAAAGGCTACCGGCATACCCTTTATACACCCCGCCCCTCCTCAGAGATGACATGAAATACTTTTGTGCTTTGTTTGCACGGTATCAAAGTATTTGTCGTGACAAGGTGTAAACATTGGTATGCAATTTAGGTTCGATATTGTTGCCTTTTGGTATCTGATAGATACAATTATTGATGGCCCGCAGGAAGATAGCGCAAAGATAGGGCCGCAAGTGGAGTGAACTAGCAATACACGGAGAAAAAATAGTTAATTTATTAATTAATTTATTTCTTGATCCCTTTCCAGGTGGTGATTTCAGGTGCATTATGTACAGTAGAAGATTTCGTAATAATGTCACAGTGTGCACACAACAAAGCCATACACCTAGCTGCGGAAGGAACAGTCTCAGTGACAGACACTTCACAGATCCGTAAGTAATTTCCAATAAATTTACTACTTAACCCCCTAAACACCTCAGCGGAGCTCAGCTCAAGTGCTTCGCGTCTTGTTTTTTGTTTATTGACACGTCTGCAGGAAATGCCTTCACATTGCCATCTAATTTACAATTTCCAAAACTCTTTCTTTCTCCTCCGAAAAAAACCTTTCACAAAAATAAATATCCCCAAGAAACAAAAATATTTCAACAATTTCAGTAGTAGTAGTCAGCCGCCGGTGCTGTTTTTTTTCTTCGGTTTGTTTGCTTTCATTTCCATGACAATGATGGGGTTAAGGAGGGGCTCTACTTGACCAAAAAACAGGGTAACAGAAAGTGCCACAATTGTTGAATATTATTATTAATAATAATGTTGCCAACTGTCAGCTAAGAGCGTGACGAAAGCTACTCGAGATGAGGTAACAGTGAAGAAAGGAATTGTAAATGAAGCTGGAAAAGTTTTTCTTTATTTTTTACAGGGTCTATAATTTATTTTAAGGGATTAAAAATATTTTTGGGTTGTGATTTGAATGGTTAAATATTTTATTTAGTTGAAAGGGCAAAGCCTAGAACTTACATTTTACTAGAATTTATTTTTTTTCCTAAAAAGCTCATAATTTATTTAGGCTTTTAAAAAACCAACAAATTAATATAACATCTTAATCAGCAGCTTTATTCAGTGGCAAACCTATTAAATAATAAATATTCGATCAGCCTCTCTGAGTTGCCCCTACCCGCATGCAACATTTGTGGGTCAGCAGCCATAAAATGCGTAATTTATTGCAAAAAGAAGAGAGAAACAAAAGGAAAATTTGCTACGCTTTGGGTCAACTTTCACTGGACGAAAAAATAACAGAAAAACAACCTTTTTTGGTCTCTGACTATGGCCAATTAGAGCCGCTGCAGCTGCTGCTGGCCCGAAACCCCAAAAAAAAAACGAGAGACAAGGACCAGCACGAGCTACGCAGGCTTCTCCTCCTCCTCCTTCGTTCTCCTCGCACACAGCAGGATAATAGGAAAATAACAGCAGAGACAATGGCGGTTCAGAAGAAGCATGAAAAATGCTGGAAAAAGGAAGAAACAACAGGTGCAAAAACCATTCCAGCTGGTCCTGCAGGACTCTGAACACACAAACACTTAAGGCTAATGTGCGAAAAGTTCCTTTTGTCAATTTGCACGCCCTCTTGTCCTGCCTGGACCCTGATGACCCTCACTTCATTCATTTGCATGACCAAGCTCAGGTAGTACAGGAGGATTATCCCTAGACCTCACCAAATGCGGGTTTATCCCACTTGTTTCGGCTGGGAATTTCCCCCAGGCCAAGTCTCTGGTCAACCGAATCCCCGATTAGCTGGAAAAAAAATACGAGGCTTCGAGGGATGTCTACTAATGAATCCTGACATCTCAATCAATTTCTCTGTATATATTCTGAGGAGGTGGAACTTTCACCACCCCAAAAAGAACACACACGAAAGACCACAAACATTTTACCATTTCCCATTTCCCCCTTTTCCATTTCCCAAAAACAGAAGCGGGCCACACGTCAATAAATCACACGATTTAATTTTCAGACCAACAGAAGGCGAAAATTGTTGAGGTGGCACGGGATATATATTGGGATATAGCTAGGACTGCAACTGCATCCAGGGGGACCGGGACCCTTGGCCATAAAACATTTTATAGCTCATCATGTGCGGTCATAAATTTAAGAACGCAATCAGTTCTGCGCTCGGTTCCCCTTCTATATAGTCTGTGGTTCTCCTGAGATCGGGGCGTTGCCCAATCAACACCTAAGCCTTGCCCATGGGGGATGCATGTAACAAGTAACGAAACCGTTAATTTCTTGATCAAATGATGAATACCAAGTCCCTCAAGTCCATTGTTTCCTTACCTTTGGGACTCTGCTTGGAGTCTATACGATATATAAGGTATAATCTTATGTAGAAGTTGGACTCGGACTCTTCTTCGCTTGTTTGCCTTGTAGTTCATTAAAAATGTTTAGCATTGTTCAGCATCGTTGAAGGCTACAGCGCCATCAGCGAGATCAATCAGATGTTCAGGTTCTCAGCAAGCAAACACGAGGCGGTATCTTTGCATCTTTGGGATACTCTGATGCATCTGTGAAGTTGAAGAGGCTGTAGCGCCGCTGTTTAAGGTTGAAGAGATAGCCTGTATAGTTTAGTTCTAATTACATCTGGGGCTTCATTTTAATTATTTTTTATAGATTTACTTTCAAATCGTTAGAAGTCTAAGTTATAATCCCTTCACCCCTCATTGTTTCTCCCAAGCTCAGCTATTTATAATATAAATTCCTCAACCATTCTGAACCCATCCATTCACCTTCTTCCCTGTTTGACTTACCTTCACCTTCATTCCCTTTTCTTCAACAAATTTGTTAATCCTTTTCTACCCATATCTGGCCAACAAATCTCAATACCTAACCTGCTTCGGACAGTAGAAATCCCTCAATGACTTTGCCGCCTGAAAAATCAGAAAAATCCGAACCTACAGGCTGAGACCCAGACGAGGAGGTGCTAATAATGTGGGAAATATTTAGCACCATCATTACAAACATCATTAAAATATAAATAGATGTGTTTAACATGAACACCCAAAAGGGAAAACAGAGAAGGAAAACGTGCAGCACAGAAAGTTCGACTTGGTCAAGGAAAGGAAATTCCAAGAAATAGCACGGTCTTTGCTGTCTAGTTTTTTTTCTTTTTTGGGGCTATAGTCATTGAACCTGCTGCTGCTGCCTGGTCCGATCGCGCAGATTCATCAATTAACGCCCCAGAGGGAGACAGGGACGGCGGCGAGCCCCTCTTCAGACGTCAGCAAATAAATGCATTTCCGCTGCCATCCACAAACAAATTTCCAAGGGACGCCGACGAAGCTGAAGCTGAAGCTGAGGCTGAGGCTGAGGAAAATGTTGAAAAATGTTGTTCCCAAACAGATTCGAACCGATATATATGTAGGTATATTCTTTTACCTACCGCCGTGGAGGAGAAAAAAGGGGCTCAGACGGTTAAGAAAACATGGTCAACAACAAAGCCGAACAAGTGTACCGCTTGCCGATCGTCAGTTCGACAGTTTTTGGTCAATTGCTTCACTCGATCTTTCGTTGGCATTGTATATATGTGTATATATACATGTAGATAGAGAGGAGACCTGCATTGATTTCCACTTAACGCTTCAAAACTCAAGTGGCCTTTACCTTCCCTTGCAAGCCAAGTTTACAGTTGAAGTAAATGCGCTTTCGTTCTCTATCTCTCGCTGTTCCAATATTATTGTTTCCCACAGTTGGTCAGAAAATATTTAAGCGCCAATTTGATGTAGTTTTTCTTTCTCTCCCCAGTAGTTTTTCCTTTTTTTCTTTTCTTTTTTCCAAGTCAAGGGAGACACTTGAATTTGAATAACAATACCTCGTCGTTCGGCGCGTCATCAAAGCTGTTGCTTTTCCTTTACCGAAGTTCTCTTCCCCCCGTGACCTTTTCCTCTTCGATTGGTAATGAGCGATCGTTGGCCCGTTTGATCTCCGGTTAGCAAGGAGCTGTTGCTGTCAGCAATTACGCACTTGAGGGGCACAATGGGGCAGGAGGTGGAGCTGGAGCTGGAGCTAGTCAAATCGATCCCTTTTTGGTATCAAAATTTTCCCGGAATCTGTGATTGTTTAGCGTGGGAATGGGAATTGACATTGTTTATGGAAGATGGGAAATATAATTTAGAGGAAAAGTGAATGAAATTGGTAAAGGATTAGTCAGTAGAACACCCTGAGAAAAAATCTATAGTTTGACCTTTAAAATTTGTATATTTTTATCTTAAAGCTTCCTAGACTTACATTAACTTTTCCTAGTTAACCAGGCTTTTCTATCCTTTATTCTTGTCCCATATTTATTCTCCCCTTTATCCCCTAATCCCCTTTAAAAACTCCCTTCATTTCTTTTCCCTGGCCACCGAAATCATGTTCTAATCAATAAAACCCCTTCCTCCCATTATCAGTGAGATAATCAAGATGATAATCAGAACCCAACTCAGGCTCATAACTATAGCACACTCCACAGACGCACACCGTTAAATTGTGCATTTTATGAGCCAAAAAATAAAAATAAAACAGAAACCCAGACTCAAAAGCAAAAGCCATTAAAGACCTGGCCAGGGGATAAAACAAAACGCCGCCGATCGATGATCAGTGGGGCAATAAATTCATCAAACAAATATCGCTGAGCCTAGGAGCTCCTCCGATCGACATGAATATTAAAAACCACAAAACCATAATCAGGGCATTATGATCACCGGCGATCCGGGCCCCGGAAAACATATCAATCTCTGGGCCACCGTTGTAGGCCTTTTTTGTGTTATTTTTTGTGGTGCAGCCATTAACTGCCTGCAGACAACAACGACGACCTAATGGACAAGATCTTTCGTCACTCCCCGAAAGGGAAGGAACCTTTTTGTGGCTCTCAGCGATCGATCGATAGATCTGTGGGCCTGATCCCTAAATACCCTTTAAACCGAACTTAATTCCTGTTCGTCAGCCGCATTTATCATCGTTTATATCAGCAGCAGCAGCGGGGAGAGACCTTCCGGAGGAGTTAACCCTGTCCTTGAGTGTTGAGATATGCTATCTCTCGGGTTTTATATAATGGAAGTTTGAGGATTCAGGCATCTGTTGTCAAGGGAAATAGGTCCTGTTTTTGACAAAGGAAAGTGTGTGCAGCAAAATTTATTTAAGTTATTTATTCTTTGATTAAAAAATAGGAACCAAAGTGAGAGAACGTAAAATGATAAAGAATTTAATCTTAAAATATATTGTTTACTATTCTGGTAAAGGATTTCTTTGAAACCTTCAAGAAAATACATTTATTTATAGCCACCCCCTTGAATGATTCATATAAATCTCCTCCTCCAATCGATAATCTTCTCTGTTTCTTCTCAATTGATTTACTCTAATTTATTTTAAGCATTTCCCCGAACAAAACGTTTCGTGTCATTGGGGGCAGGAAATGTCGCAAAAGCTTTAAAATAAATAAATAATTTGTGGCTGTCGGTTTGATCATTGCGGCAGAACGGAAATGGAAATGCATTCATTTGTCAGACCAAATGGCTGGCCTCTGCTGGCCCAATAAATCAATTCACTTTGGCCAACTTGATGGCGCTCTCTCCTTCTGGAGAATTCTTTCTTTTTACCATTTTTTCCATTCAGCCGAGGCGCCGGCAGCCCACTTTCCAATTACGTAAAGGGCAGGATTGCGTGCAGCAATGGAAATTCAACTGGGTTCTTATGGTTCTTGTGGTGCAATCGCATTCGAAACGGGTTGAGACTACCGTTTAATGAGTTTATGATGATGACAGGGGGTCAGTGATGTTAATTTAATAATTAATTTAATATTTTGTAAGAAATTAAATGCCTCTACTATATGATTTTTTAGCTTGTATTTTTTATTAGACAGTTTTAAATAGTTTATTAAAATAGTTCCTTAAAGTAGACATGTTTACTTCGCAATTCTACACTTTTCATTATAAATAATAATTTAATTCTCTTAAATATACATTTCAGAGAGTTAAGACAAAATTCTTCAATTCTTGATCCCTGGCAGCACTGCCTATGCCATGACTCAAACTCGAACTTCAAACAGCCATTTTCCCCCGTTACTCTTGACTCGTTTCATGTCCCCCCATACCTGTCTTTTTTTTTTGGCATGCAAATGGGGCTTTTAATCATAAAATACCTGTGTATTTTGGGCAGTTGTTAATGGCAGGAGGCGTTCGAGGAGCAGTTGGCTTGCGTGTCTCCGGCTTGTTCCCCGAGCAGCACGCAATCCCCAGCCAGGGGCGACCGCTATCCGTTCGCTTAATTCAAGTATCTGTTAGATGACAATGCGTGCCTGCCGACACCTACTCGTACATGGATGTAAGTAGTGCTGGTAATTGTCTGACTGGGACGGGGGAAAGTGCTTTTCCGTGGAAATTGCCATTCAATTGGCACATCATTTGCCCCGCTGACGTAACCATGAACTTGGCTACGGGTCTAGACCACACTCAGACAGAGGCTCGGCCGGATAATGGCAAAATGGCAATCAAGGCTCTCGGAAGTCTTGGCCAGCCTTTAATAGAGTTATCCCGGTGCCGATCTGGCGGCACATAAAATGTTCGCTTATCGGCTTATTAAAGGGTCGCCGTGCCGCTAAAACTGGATTTCGGTCAGAGTTTTGGGCCACATAAACCAAAATTAAGGCTAAAATCGAAAAGGCTGAGGGCCAATAGGGTCAATAGCCTGGCGGGCAAAGATTAGTGCAAATTATGAAATGAGTAGGAAGCGCCATTAAGGCACAGAAATCCAAAAAGGAATCAGAAAAAAAGCTAAAAAGATTTAAAATGGAAAGAAGTTGAAAAATTGAGAAAGGAATACAAGACTGCATTTTTAAATGCCTTTTTTTCTAATGAAAAACGTAATGTTAAGTTATAAAGTTATGTTTTAATTATACAAATATGCATCTTTAAAGCTTAAAACTATTATAATTGATACAACATTTAGGTATCATTTTTTAGTTAAAACATAACTCAAATATTTACATTTATATTGCAAACAATTTATGTTGTTTGGAAATTTGTAGGCAACTTACAAGCTAATTCAAGGCTTTTATGTTAATTAAGTTAGTTCAAGTACAAAATATTTACTTAAAGCATAAGCTGTGGGTAACCATAAACATAAACAAATTTGTATTCAATGTGAAAAAAAATTAACTAAAAAAATTATTCAAAGAAAAAATATATAAAACAAAGTTTGTGCCATACTTAGGTAAAGAAATCAGTTGAATATTTACTTAAAACACGCTTTCTTTCCAATAAAAACTATAAATTCCACAAAATATAACTTACCTTAATTTTAAATTTCTACAACAATTAATTTATGAAAAATAAATCTATAAACAATTTGGAGGCGCCAACATAAGTGCAAACATGAAATAGCACCAACATTTGTATACAAAAATAAATAGAAAAGGAATTCGAGCCCCTTCAATACCCCACCATTACCTCTCCCTATTGCATATACAGTGCCTCCAATATCTCAGTCAATATTCCCATAGCTAAAATTTCATGCTTTTTGCCATAAAACATGAAAACCGAGCCCGGGACAGAGCTTCACAACAGCTTGGCTAAGGCCCTATTACAGCTTTATTTTTCCAGCGAATCAATTTGCAAATATTCCCAGGAAGGCCTCCGCCCAAGGAGTTGCGATCCCACGTTTTTTACGAGCACACTCTTTACACCTGAAGCCCTAATTAAGTCCTGTCGGGCGAGACCGAAAAGGAGTGCTGGAGACAAGGATCTCTCTGGAAAACAAACAAACGAAATGTTAAAGTCGAAATAATGACGCGCGAAAAACAATAAAACAAAGGCACCACCAAGGAGGACGACTGCAAACTGCAAACCGAAAACTGAAAACTGAAAACACAGAAAATAATGTTGGCTGGAAAAAATGACAGACAATAAAAATGGCAGGAGCAAGGGAAAAAACCCAGCTGGCCGCACTTGGCACCTTGAGGCCAGGCCGGGCCCCGATCCTGTTGGCCACACAGCGTCAACTGGACAAGGACATGACGTTTTTATTATGCCTTGCTCTAGGCCAGGGCACAAAAACGGGACACAAAGTTGGCAAGGGAAACGGAGAGCCAAAAAAAAAAAAGACAGACGGCGGCGCCCTGCCGGGAAACCCGACTCGTCGTCGTCGTCGTCGTCCGTCATAGATCTCTGGGCGGTGGCTTCAGTTTGGACCCTAAACTTTTGTTTTACGGCCCACGAGCTAAGGGAGAAGCGTAAATCAAAAGGTGTTACCCTTGGCCCTCAGGGGCTTCGGAGTGCTAGAATCCGCACAAGCCCAGGCCATGTTTCCCTCTGCATTGTTGGTAATTTCAGCTAATTAATGGCATCATTACAGGGCCCAGTCTCCGGCTCAGTCTACTTCTTGGACACGTAAATAGTGCTCTCTGTTTACCTTTGGCCAGGATAATTATGTTGTAAGTGGTCCAGACACGCCCGCCGATCCCTTTAGGGATTGGATCCTTGGAAAGAGTAAACAGTTTTGCAGGGAAATCTGGGTGGTCCCCACTTGAAAAGGGAAAACCTCACGAGAAGTTGGGAAATTAAGCTGGAAATATTCTATTTGCAGAAAGCAATTTAAAGGGAACATTTTAAGCCATAATTGAATATTAAAAAATTATTTCATATTTTTAAGAAACATTCATTTCATTGTTTTCACTAATTTTCGTTATATTTTTTCCTATCTTGACAAGGTTTTGGTTCGACTTTATCCATTTTTATTCAATTCTGTAGTTTATAAATATAGAAAAAGCCTGCCCTTACGAAATTCCAAAATAATTTCTGTGAAAACTCCTTAATTAATATTTTGAAGTTAGTAAATTAATTAATTATTAATTTGAATCGAAAATCATAAATTGAAATCTTATTTATTGAACCGGAATTTTCCAATTAATAAAATAAAGTGGCAATGCCTTTCAGTCCGCCTTTACCCATTTTTATTCAATTCTGTTATTCATAAACCCCATTTGGGGTTTAATAAATTCCATCCATAAAGTGCTAATGCCTCAACATTAATCCATTAATCCGTTTTTATTCAATCAAGACCAAGTCTGCCAAGACAAAATTCCAGTTCAGTTCTGAGCTCTCTTAATTAAAAGCCCATAAATTCGCAAATATATATATGCCACTCTAAATTCGGGGACAATAAACATGTCCCCCGGGAAGTGAGCGGAAATTCAATTACAAAGCAATTGCAAGACAAATTTGCGGGAAATTAATTTGGTAAATTTATGGAGTTGCAGCAAAAAATCACAGCGTACATAACCATAAAGCCGGCTTTATCTGTTGTTAACCCATTAGTTGACAAATTTTTTCGGCCAGTACGACGCCCACGCAGCTTCCTGGAGAATTACGATCATTGGCCAATCGATATTGGGTATTAACACCTGTCGACATAAATCACAAGGCAACTATATCTTAATTTATGGTGACGTAATCAATGCTTCTGCATCTATCTTGGCCGTAACTCAACTTTGTGCTGCGTGTGCGTCTGCAAAAAATTACAAAAAAATATATAGAAAACACACACAAAAACATGAAGAAATAAAAAATACATAAAAAATGAAACAATTCAAATTGTCACAATAACTCAGCGAGTTATGATCAAAAGGAAGCCAGCCAAATTTTATTATTCAGCGGCGACTGTTGCAACTTGCAGCTCGGAGTGTTAACGTTAACCCATTAAATGGGATACCGAAAAGCGTAAACAAGTGACTGCGACTGCGAATGCAGCCCGAGGCAAATTTATGTGACCGGGTTGACAATTTTCCCCGGCTTGCCAGTATACATTTTCGGTGGTTTTGGTTTTGGTTTTTAGTGCCTTTTTCTTCGATGTGCTTTTGGGACCTGCTGTTGGCGCATTAGCGGGGCCATTTCAAGTTGGCTAACACGCAGTTTAAACGGCTTGTAAGTGACTACGTTTGCACTTAATTAATAAAGCCATGGCTCCGAAAATCCATGGCACACTCTTTGACTTTGTTGCAGTGTTGCAACTGAGGCAAGTTTCCAGCAATTTGACTTGCGTCCTTGCTTAGATAACATTGCAATTAGTGTTGCCCGACGCAATATATTTGTGCATTTATTTTAATAAATCGCCAGCGAAACGCCATTCATTACTTGGGGCGGTGGCTTAGCATAATTAAATGCCGGTTTCAATTTATTTTCTCTGCAGTCAGCCTGCTGCAACAATGAAAGCGAAGCCGCAGCAAGTAAACAAAATGAAACTGAAAATTAAACTGAATCTGAAACTCCTGCTGCGGCTGATGGAACCAACTATCAATGTAATTTAACAACCATTCGAAGCCGCGTCGCCGCCAGCAGCAATTAACTGTAAATAACATGGGAAGCGGGCTGCGTGTGTGGTCTGCAAAAAAAATAAATAAATAAATAAATAAATAAAGAAATAAAGCAAGGGAAAAAACAATACCATTTTCAATATCGACTACAAAGGGCGGCGGCTTGCTTTTTCGCTGATCATTATTGCCGTTGTCATCGACATTGTCCGCTGGCCATTCGATTTATAAACGCTTTTTTTACGCATTTATTTTCACAGAAAATAAATTTTATTTATAAACAAAAATGTTAAAAAGGCGGAGAATTAAAATATAGGGGTTTTTATGATGGATAAAATTAAAAAGAAAGGCTTATAATATATTTCTCTCTTAAAATTGGCAAATAATTTGTATTCAAAAGAAATACTTATAAAAAGATAATTAAGGAAGGCCATCGTAACGTTTTTGTATTTTGTATTCTACCTTTCTCTTACTATTTAAATTAATAAAGATTTTGTTTCCAATTGTTTCGAATTTTACAATATTTTTTTTCCAAAAGATAATCCCCTAATATCTACAAAGAACATCAGCAGGAGTCCCTGAAGTAATAATAACAATTTTAAAAGTGTTTTTATTGCCTTCACTGAGTAATAATTCATTATAAAGAGCAACTGTGTGAGTCAAAAACTTGTAATAGTCATGTTATTGATTACATAAATAAATTAAATAAAGATATATCTATAAAACCAATGACGTGTTCGTAAAGGAAGTAAAAAATCCACTTATAAACACGTAGAAATCCGTAAACAATTCAACGAAAACTTAGAAATTTTACTAAAAAAAATTCTTGTCAAGCTTTTTAAGCTCTTACCTTTTATGTTTATTTTTAATCAACAAATTTTTCTACAAAAAAACTCTACAAAAGATTCTTCGAAAAAAGCTTTGGCATATAAATTTTATCTTGAATTTTTGTTCTATAATTTTAATTGCTTTATTCTTGATTTGGTGGACCACAAAATTCAATCAGTGCAACATAAATTATAGGCAAATAAAACCCAGGAGAGAACACACAACAGCATGTGACCCAGAAATGGGGCCACCGATGACTCCCCATAAAAAAAGAGATTTTCTTCCACGAGGGCTTCAGGGTTGGGAGAGCCACCCACATAAAGAAGGCAGAGGGAGAGTGCTATGCGCGGTTTACATTTTCTCCCCACCTTTTCGAGATGTTAGATGCACTGTAAACAAATTTGTTTCCAAGAGATTTTGTTGTCTATAATTTACTGCTTCTGAAACAATATTTTTAATTCTCCCATTTTTCCCTGTGCATTGTCTGCCTTTGTGGGGGCGACAAATCGTGCGCTAATTAACTCATTGACACTGTGCCCTCTTCGCCCCGCAGTGCATCCAATTCCCTGGGGGCAACGATTCCGAGTGGCGTCAGTGGAGGAATCGTGCGTAAAACTTGAGTACGCTCCACATTAAATGGCGCTAATTTCGTGGCATTCGAGTTGTGGCTTCAAAGGGGGAGAGATGGAGCAGGGAGCAGGGAGCTGGTAGAGATGGAGCTGAGCGTCCAAGTCTGGTCTGCAGGGCGTGCCAATGCAATTAGCATTAGTGAAGCTGCAGGGCAGGAGGGTGTTAGGGTTGGAAAACCAAACCAAAACCAAAGGAAAACCCAGTCTCAAACTGATAAATGCTGCTAGTGCAATGGCTCCAGAGTTGCGTCCGAGGTTTGTTTTCCTTTGGCCAAGGCCCAGACCCGAAAGCAGTTTGTTTGCCGCTCGCTCTCGGCTTACAAAACAAACCCAAATGCCAGCAAATAAAACGGTTTCTTCCAGGAAACGTGACAAAACGTCAATAACCAATGGCCAGTGGTGTGTGTAGTGACTGCAACTACGACGATTCTGATCATGATCATGATCGCGATAATTATGATCATGACGCTGGCAACTAGTGGCAGCATGTGACAAATCGCAGTTTGTTTGTTTACGTTGCTGCATATGCAAAATGCGAAATGCGAAAATGCAAAATGCAATTACTTAAGGGCCCGGCACCGAGTGTAATCTAAGATCCCGGACCCATACCCAGAGTCCAGCAGCCTAGAACCCAGCCTCCAGAACTCACAGAGCTCCAACTGCAGTCGTCAGCGTAAAAGTTCCGGGAATGCAGCCATCGAAGTGAATGCCGCAGACGTCATTCCAGGAACTATTGTTTTCTCGTAGGGCAATGATCTTGGCGGGTATATAAGCTATGTATGTATATGCTCGAATGCCAAGGATAACATGGGGTATGTATCCCTAAGTTCGCATAGGTTGAAGTTGGCTACTATTCTTTATAATGTTTTAATAGAGTTTTCAAGAAGAAAAAAATAATGTTCTCTTTACTTATAAAACATCTCATAAAACATCTCTAAAAGTAGGAAAATATTTCTGTTAATTCGGGCTTACTATTAAATTAAACACAGATTTCCTCGATTTTTAAACAAAAAAAGAATATGACGTACCTATTTCTAAAACACGTATATCTTAGGATGGTATTTCCGGTTTTCATCTGTTTGCATTTACTTAAAGCTCTCTTAAAGTCTTGAAATCATCTTAGGCCAGCTTAAAATGGAATTCTTGGCCGCATAAATATAATATCACCACTCCCCCAGAGAGAGTGAAAGTAGAATTTTTGGGAAAGTAAAATCATTTATGGTTTTGGACGCGATAAATATGCCCAAGCAAATGGCTCTTGATTATCATAGGAGATCGATAAGGTACGATTTATGCTTATCAAATGGCAACGCCCACCGAGCCCTCGGAATTAGTTAGATATATATGCAAAGATATAGATATATATAGCCCTTCCACGACCTATCAATAACTCAAATCGCTGGTGGAGGCGATGGAGATCGTTGTTAACGATCAACGTTAAGCGTTGACGTTGTCCAGATATCCATAGATCGTCATACGTATACATACACCCAGCGATCGTAAAATCTTGTCGGTTATTTTTTTCTTTCTTCATTTATTTTGTAGTTTTTTTTTTTTTTTTTTATATGTATTTCGTACATGTGCCGCAATTACGAGGCATTTTGACGCCCCAGCAGCTCGTTGTCAAGATATCTGATTTTTTTATTTGTTTTATTTTGATTCGGCTTTTCGGTATTTCGATTTTGGATTTTGTTCATGCTGTGCAGTTTAGCATTTTATGATTTTTTAATTTTATGTTGATGAAGCTCATTGCTTGCATATTTGATTAAAGTTTCGATGTTGTTGCTCCGCCTTATTGTTTGTGTTTTTTATGGTTTGTTATTGTGGCCACGATCTTTGTTTTCCTGAATCTTCCCAGCATAAAGCTTTGATTTTTCGGCTTCCCTCTCGCAGCGTGTGTCATTTGTTACATTTTCGGCATTTTGACATTATATATCACAGAGAGATGTGTGTTTTTTATGGCCTCTGTGCCCAGCTGGATGCAACAATAAATGTGGGTAATTTCTGTGAAATTTAAGCTTTAAAAAAGGAAAAAAATTATAAATAACATCTTAAGAAAATTGCAATATGCCAGGGAAGGTGTGAAATTTTTATCGCTGCTTTTTATGGGTTTCTTTGGCCCAGTTAGTGACGCAAACTCTGTGACGTCTCAGGTCTCAGTTATTGACAATTAAATTATGGCCCGCAAGCCGCTATCAATAACCATAAATTGAAGCCAACTCAATCGAAATTCTATATATCCATCTGACTTATTTCTGAACTAAATTACGCCTCCATACGATCTCGAGAGCAGCAGCACGCCCATTGCCATATTTATGCTGATGCACTTTTCAGCCTCAAAAACAACGCCCATTCGATACAAAACGAAACAAAAACGTAAATTCCACTCACCATGACTAATAACTTAATTAGAAACTCGACTCGATTTGGCTGTTAAAATCTTAATAACTTGCCGCAAAAATGCGACCCGATCGTAGCTTTTTATTGAGTGAAAAACAAACCCAAAGCGGCGAGATCTCTCTCTAAAATATCCCAAAAAGATCGAAGCCCATAAAAATTCCAAAGCCTAAAATGCATTTGATGGCTTTTTTCCACATGGAGTGTGAGTGGAAAACTAAAATCTTGTTGTCTTAGCTGGGCATTTAAAAATAAACATTTGGGAGGGATTGGGGTGATTTTTATTGGACGACGAGCTTAACGAAGTCAGATGTTGTTTGAGGGAGCTCTGTGGTGACACCTTCAATGTCAAAGTCACTCGCAGTTCAACCATATTAAATCGCAGGTAATCTAATGGTTTTTAGATGGAAAGCCACAAATACCGCAACATTGTTACCATTGTTGCTCATCTCGACTGGGACTTGCACTTCCTGCTCGACTGCGGAATCAAGTAGGCAAATATGGCACAAAGGCGGTGGATCGGTTAGGAGTTGGCTTCGCTTCCACCAAAAGGGGACTGATACTGAGACTTCACTGGGAAAAATATATATGGAATAAGAAGAGAAGTTAGCTTGGGCACGCTAAAAGTTGCAGGTTATAATTGGATCAGGGCCATATTTAACAAATTTTAATAACTAAGCCAAAAGTAATATGTAATATTTTATAGTTGATATTTTTTGGACCAATCAAAGCTTAAAAAAGCATAACTCTGTCAAAAATGTATAAATTTCAATTCGGAAAGCGGTTCTGTGTTAGTTTTTATTATCCAAAAACAACTGCTTACCTAATTTCAAATTTTAGAAAATTAAATTTTTTGTCAATTTTTATTCATTTTAATGATGTAACCCCTTATCATTTTTTGAAAAATTTGAAAAGAATTTAATTTGAAATTTTTCTTCCGGAAAGAAAGATTCTCCTCGCAATACTGATCAAGAATATATATGATTTATAGGGTGGCAAATGACTTCGTCACTAAATAAAATCAATTTACCTTTGAAGAATACCTGAAATATTTGAGTTTTTTAAATGATATTTATCTATTATTTTAGATATTGTTTGAATAATTTAAAAATGTAAAAAAAAAACCATAGCTAAGTCAATAACGCATTCATTTCAATTCGGAAAGCTTTTTTTTGTTAGTTTTTAATAGGCTAAAAAATCTGCATACTAAATTAAGCATATAAATATTTTAAGAAATTTCTCTCAGTGCACCATCGAGTGTATGCACTCACAAGTGCCAGCCGCCGAAGGGTGCCATGCTCCCTGCCTGTGTATGCGAGTTTGTGTCACCAAACTAATGAAATCAATAAGCTAGGAACGAAGGCTGCCTGTCAGGCCGTGAATCACAAGAATAACAACAAAGGGAGCTGGAGCTGTAGATGGAGCTGGTGCTGGTGCTGGCCGGGGCCAAGAGGCACAAGTGGCTGCCACCGGCGGCCAAAGGTGTGAAGCACAGAGTCACTCAAGCCCTCGGCTCGCCCCGGCTTCGGCTTATGAAATATGAGAGCTAAGAGCTGGCGAGACAAGGCAAAAGCGACTTTTGCCAAGAATTTCTGTGCATAAATTTAATTACTGGCAGAGACGACCAACAAGAGGGGGCCACCGAGGAGAACCCGGGGCTGAACCCAGTCACCTATCAATCTAACTCGAGTGGCTTTTCTCCTCGTGCTGCCTTTTTTTTTTGCTTTGGCTTTGGCTTTTCAAGTGCTTTACTTATTAGTGACTTTTGTGGCCAGCCTAGGCTCCCTCCCGCCTGCTCATCTGCTGCCCCGTCCTGAAGTTCAATAGCCTGTCGAGGCCAGGGCAGCACGGCTACAGATACAGATGCCCAGCGGAAGATACGGATACAGATACATCTGGGGGCTGGGAACCCATGTTAGTTTACAATTAGCGGGGAGAGAGCATGCGCACCTACTACTTGGCTACTTGACTTTATGTGGCTTAATGCATTCGCCGACTATTTTGGGAAATTGTTTAGGTTTTGGGAGAGTGGGCGAGGTTGTTTAAAAATATAGAAATTATAGAAATTGCTTTGATTTCTTAGTTTGAAAATTTGAATAGATTTATTTGAGTTAAATTTAAGCAGCAAGATCAAATTAAAAGCTAAAAAAAAATAACAAAAGATGCTAATAATATAAATATAAATATCTCAACAAAATTCACCCCAAATCCATTAATTTCTGGCTTCCCCTATTGACTTCCTCTTATTTGATCCAAATATTTGACAACATTCGATCGATCATTAACGAGACCCACGTTCATTAAGTAATATCCGCTTGAACACGTGTCTCGACCTAAGGTCAAAGTTCCACTCAGATGTACATTGTATCCCGACATTGATGAGATATATGTACATATATAAACCCACCTCCTCAGCCCCTGGACCATCGTTACCTTCCGCTTTGGCACGCTTAATCACTTTGAGTCGGCGAAAAGAGTTGTGTTTGCCTTTAATTAAAAATGTTTTTGCCCGCCAAATATTTACATCAATTAAAACCACTCGCCAGGCTGATTAACTAATGGAATTTATACGTCTCTGTATTTTCTTCTTACAGAAAATATAACGATATACGGCTACACGGATTATCTGAACAACAAATTCAAAATAGCACTGTACGCAAAAGAAACACAAAGATATTTGTGTTTCAACGACAATTGGAGATTAGTTGGAATGGTGAGTAAAAAAAAGTAAAATAAATTTAAGAAAATATGGAAAATATCACCAAAAAAAGGTGATTTCCCGGAATATATAGAGAGAAAAGTCGCTGAGTTGAAAGGGGGTTTTCCTACACACAATTTGCTTATGGATAGATAAAGTTTATGGCCTGGTCTTGGTTAAGCAAATTGCTCAGCAATAGCCATAATTATATGCTCGACAATATTTGCTCTGTGCCCGGCCTGATAGATGCTGATATAGCCAAGGCCCAGGCGGTGCAGCGATATATATATTTTTGTTTTTTTGTAATTGCATTGCATTTGTACTTGACAAAAGCCAAAGCCAAGCGCCGCGATTTGTTTTGTTTTCCATACATTTTTTTTCTCTCTTTATTTTTTATGCAAGCTAACTGTACAAACACTGTAATTTATGACATGTTCCACATAATGGTTTTATGCAAACGATCGTATATACGACAATAACAATATTATAGCGACCTGGCCAAATTGCATCAGCAAAAAAAGTGTGTAAACCTGTTGTTGCAGTTGCACCAAATCTGTCAGCACATAAAATATTTATTACAATATTTTTTGTAATTTTAAGCAAGACAATTTCATATGCAATTATTCGTAGAAATTTGCACAAAGATTTTTAGAGATACGTTTACGCGGCGTATGCGTGATATCGCTTGGAACTTTGACTGGCAACTGGGAGGGACTCTCTCGGGGATTCCTAAGAAACTGAAAATTAATAATAATTTTTTTTTTTTTGAGACATTGTAACACTTTTTTACGAGCAACCAATGTCACCAAACACAGTGCTCAGAGTGAAGTGCAATCAGCACTTGTAAAAATCACTGGAAAAGCAAACACACTTCCCATAGTTTATGATAGATTAACAAATAGTTATGTCCCATCAATCAGACAGATGACAAGGCAATTAATTGCCATTGTTATGTGGTAATGGCGAAAATATTTCAATGTCCTTTTCGCCACTCACAATACAGTTAGTTAACCGCGCAAACAACAGAACCCCTAAGGTCAGAACCCGCGCAGCACACTTGTCATTCTAGAGCCGCTGGGCTTTCGATTATTATGACCGCAAAATCCATGCTGGCTTATTGTGCAAATACCGACTGTGATTTACACGCCATATAATATATCTTGTGCCAGCAAGGTTAATCATCGAGGTCGACCGTATTGATTTCTAGCTGCGATCCCTGCTCGAAATAGAACTCGAGCCACTCACTCCTCTAGGGTCTAGAGAAGCTACTCTAAAATAAGCAATTATGAGCTATAAATATTCGGTCGAGGTGGAGTGCCAACACGGCTAAATATGGCACAAGTCTTAATTGCTTGGGAAATGTTTCATCTGCGTCGTTTGCAACACTTTGGGAGCCAATCGCATGGCACGATCTGATCGCTCAGATGGGACTGCTGATAACACAAATGGTCAACACGGCAGCAAGAGTGGGCTAAAGAGGCTGTGGGTTAGGAAGAAACGTCTAGGAGATACCCTGGAGTTAAGGGAAAGTTATAAAGGAAATGAAGTTCTGTAATAATAATAAAATAGTAAAATAGAGGCCTTTGATTCTAAAATTTCTTTTAATTTAAGACAAGAACTAAGATATAGGTTTCAAGAAAAGTCCTATAAAAATCCTCTGGATACCCTGGAGTTTAGGGAATTATAAAGAAAATTTATTTGTAATTATAAAACTTTATTTCTGGATTTTCATTTAATCCTATACAAAAACCCACTTAACTACAAATCCATATACCCTTCAAAGACCTCAAGTTGTACAGGGTATAATGCCGAAAGCCGCGTTTCATTCGGATGTCGGTCTCGAGATTTCAAGTGTTTTATAAATAAACAGAAGGCAGAATAAAGAATAAACGTTCACAACAATGATGTTGTGGCTGTCAACGTTATCCATACTATGTCTCTATATACACCTACATATGTTCGAGCGGAAATGCCGCTCATAAATTGCAGCTGAAGGGCGCATCCTTCGGCTCGGACTATATAGGAAGCAGATCTCTCTAATAAAACCTATCTTTCTTCCATTTTCAGAGGGAACTGCGAGAAACCTGCTATTTCAAAGAGGCCCTCGTTCACGGTTATTTCGTGTTCAGTTCCCTTGTCGATGAGAAGCAACGTGTCGGGTTCACGCGCCGAGGTAAGCCTGTGGGTCCGAAGAAGAGCCTCAACGATGCCTGCTACATGTTCAATAAGATCGATGCCGAGGAGTTTTTCCGCCATCACCGATTGCCCGAGAGGATGGTTAATGCTAGCGGCAGCAGCAACAGTCGGAAGCCCCCGCGTAACAACAAAAACAATCGCCACAAATCGAATAACCAAAATCAAAAGTTGCAGCAGCAACAGGAGCATCATGGCCATAATAATAATAATAATAATAATAACGTTATTCTTAATAATAGTAGTACTAGTCTAAGTAGCACTAACAAAAAGCAATTAGCGATAAACAGGCAGAAGCAGCAGCAGCGGCAGCATCAGGTGCGGCATCATCACAATGATCCCTCGCTGCTGCTGCGACGACAGCAACACGAAATGAAGCAGAAGCGCCGCAAGCAGCAGAAGCAGCAACACGAGCAGCAGCAACAACGAGCAACAGCTAGTCCTGCAACAGCAGCAGCAACAGTTGCAGTTGCAGTTGCAGTCACTTCACCAACAACAACCAAATTGTCAGCAACAACACTGAGCAGCAGGCGAAAGGGCAGACGAAGAAAGGGCAAGGCCAAGCTCAAGGCACACCAGCAGCAGCAGCAGCAACTTCTGGCCACATCAGCCACATCTCCGTACACAGACGACTCTCTGTTTAGCAGCAGCTTCAGCAGCACGGGCTTCGAGGATCCGGACAACAGCAGCTCCAGCCTGGATCCCTGGTCAACCTGGTCCACCATCGATGGCTTTAGCAGCAGCAGCACAACGACAGCAACTGATGACAGTATTAGCAGCAGCAGCAACTACGAGGCCTGGGCCACCTTCATCAGCAACCAGGAAATGGAGGCCTCCTCCATATCCTCCTCCTCCACAACGCCGGAGATGATGGCTGGCAACGATACCGAGTTGCTGCAATACGAGCCCGAGCTGGTGGAAGATACGGATTTTATCACCGATTCTGAAGCCGCTGCCTCGACAACATATGAAACCAAAGCAACATCAGCAATAGCGGCCACGGCGGCCACAACTACCTCCACAACGGGCTCTCAGCTTGTGCTAGAGCAGACGCCGCTGGCCAAGAGCAAGGCCACTCTAAGAAGCACCACCATTAGCAGCAGGAGCAGCATTAGCACGCGAGTGACGCCGACGGCCGCCACCACCACAGGTCAGACTGAAACTTCACAGAGCATCAGCCAGGGTAATCCCGGCGAGAATGAAGTCAAGCCCCGCACTTTCCTCTGGACAACACGAGCAACAGCCTTGTCACCGCCCATTAGCACGGCAGCCACATCCTCCTCCACATCCTGGACTACACCGCCGCAACATGTGGCTCCCTCGCTGTTCAGCGTCGACAAGAACATCAATAGCAGCCTCCAGAACAACACTCTCACCGAGGCCTCGCCCACGACAGCCACAACGAGAGTAGCAGGTGGAGTGACGACGCCCACGACTCTAAGGAAGCCCCAGCGGATGTTCACCCGTCGGCTAATGGCCACACCATTCCATCGGCTGGCCTATGTCCGAAATGCTGGCGGAGATGTGGACATCGACAACCTGGACAATATCAGTGTTTATCCCGTGGAGTATGATAGCGATCTGGATGGGAATGGCGGGGGTAGCGGTAATAGCTCCGATGGCGGCTTCACTGGCTTCCTGGCCACGTCCACCACTTCCAAGCTAACGGAACCCATACGCATTGGGATGAAGAAGATCAGACAGAAGAGCACACTGTCTGGTTTTGGTCACAGGAGAAATGCGTAGTAGTCGGAGATGGGGCCTAAAGAAACCTTTTAGAGGGAATATTTTGGGCTTTTACATTCACAGAAATCTTTGCACATATTTCAATAGGGAATTTCAGAAATTTTTTGAGATTTTAAAATGCCTGAAAATGTATCTTTAATCTTTAAATCTTTCTTCAATACTTTTTAAATACAAAAAGAAATTTATATTATTAAAAATAAACTAAAGTCTGATGTTTTGATCAAAATCTCGTTAACAGAAAGCTTTAACTTAACTTCTACGTAACAAATATTACTCTGAACACTTCCACAGAACAAAGATTACCCTGTGAATGTGAAAGCCCCAGAAGATCCTCGAAAGATACACTTACCTATACTCAGTACTCAGTTTTCAAATGAATTTAAGCAAAGGGCAAAAAGTACGGATAAATATTTCAACTTTATAATGAACTGATACATATATACAAACACACATATAGAACTCGATGTAGCATGGAGTTGCTTACTGTTCAGTACCTCGACTCAGACAGGACTTTGCACTTGCACCGCGCCTAAAAGCACACTACGAAAGCTAGAGCGTTAATGGGAAGCGGAAGCGAAATCAGCACCGGAAGAGAGCCAGCGATAAACGATAACTCAGGCCGCACTTCATACAGTACAGTGAAGACTCTACCGCAGGCCGCAGGGACGGAACTCGCAGAACTGCTACATAGTTATAAATGAAAAGACAATAAGATTTTTATTTACGAGTATGTGCTATATAAACTAACCAACAAAGTAAACGATTAACGACCGATGCGAGGACTAGCGATAGCGATAATCGATAACAAAATGCTAAAAATTGTTGATGTGGAAATTAAGAAAACGACATTCAAGTGCAAGCTAAATATTAAAACAAATACGTTTCGAATGCACTGAGAGCGTAGTAAACTTTTGATTTACTAAACCAATTAAATTTATTAGC
>JAEIIJ010007797.1:0-15315 GCA_018904815.1 Drosophila ogumai
AAAAACTTTCTAATAAAAATTAATTGGCAAAACCGTACCATTTAAATACAAAATAAAACCCAAGGAACTCAGGAGAACCCTTAAGCTTAACAACCTAGCTTTCTATTACTAATTAGCAGATCTCTTAAATTAAAATTCCATCTCCTGTGCCTCCGATATACCCCATCAAACCATGGGTATCATTATGAAAGGAAAAACCTTATGTACCTTTAATGATAGACCGAATCGTGCGGCGCATTTGTGGCTTATGAGTGTGGCTATGCCTTCCGAGTATTTGTCTGCGGCTGTGGCTGGCTTCTCTAATGGCGTCTTTAACGATGAAGGCCAAAAGAGATTTGCCATGCTGTAGTGGCTTGTAGCTCCTGTGCCGAAGGGCCATTGCATCTGTCGCCTGACAGGTCTTTATAGCCACGCAATAAACACAAATTGCCTGTCATATGTGCGCTTTGTGTAACGAGCGTCGGAAAGTCACAGTAAAAAAAGCAGCGGCGAGAAGCTTAACAATTTGTTTCGTACGCAGTGCGTTCATCGAAAGGCGGTCAGTGAGCCTGCCAGGAAACAGCGCATGAATCTGCTGCCCTCGGGGAGTTGTGTGTGTGTGGGCGTGGGTGTCCGAGTCCATGTTCAAGGAGGGCTGCACACTGACAATTGAATTTATTGGGCCCGAGTCCATCAATCAGTTAATACGAAGCCAACGGATGGTGGCTGTCCGGCAGAGCCTGGTAATGACAGAGAAGCGTGAGAAGTTTGTAAGCCGCAAGTGTAAATTGTTATGGCTGAGAACAGTGGTCAAATATTATATATTATTTATTTGTGAAAAAGAATTTCAATTGCATAAAAATTATAAGTTTTACCTAGACAAGTCTCCTATTAAAGTTTAATATTTACAAAAATGTAAGACACTTTTTTTCTTTGACAAAAACCCCTCGAAAACAACAACTTAAAATGATTTAAATAATATATAAACCAACATAAAACCCCATCCAATTAGGAAGATATTCCAAGAGATTCAGTCACTGTGCCTAAAGGGATAATGGCTCGTGTGTGTGAAGCTTGGTGTAAACTGAATCTAAATTATGGCCAAAGGGGGAGCACTTAAAGGCGGAATCTCGTTAGGACAACTGCTTACAAAATATATGTATGCATATTACTATAATGTCTTGCACCTTTTTGTTGGCCAAATAAGTTATGCAGAAGGGCCAGGCCCACACACACGAGGCCGTCATCATAACTGGGAGTGCACTTGTTGTTTGCCAGCTAACAAAGTTTGTGGGCCGGGCATTAAATGTTTAATGAATTGCATTAGCTTGGCGAGTGGACCAAAGTTTAGTCTAATTAAATGTGGTCCCAACTTTGGGAAAGGACTCTCTGCCACGCCCCCTTCTCTGGCAATTTGTCACTCTTAATGACTTGTCAGCGGGCGCCTGGGCAACATGCTCCTGCAGGCTGCAGTTCCTTCCTTCCCAGCTCTTTCATCGACTTGAGGAGCGAACTGTAATGTAATTGAAAAGTTTCTGGCAAAAGGGGGGCCCTGCTGTTTGCAGTCTGCAGTTTGGACCTGGCCAGCTGATTTAGCCGCAGCCAAGTCCCGGCATCATCATCAATGCAGCACAAATGGAGCATGGCCATGCCATGAAACAACAGCACGTCCTTTCGCCAAATTCAATTTGTCAAAAAGATGCTGTCACGGAGTGATGCCTGAATGCTTGCTTAATTCCTACTCCAAAGAAATGGGGAAAAGGAGAAACATCCACGAAGGAACTGCAACATTTGAGGGCGGAGGAGGTAAGAGGATTTCCCCGGCAAAATATCATTTGTTAGCTGCATGTGAACAGTTAATAAATGCCATGACAAATGCATCGAAGGCACCCGCCAGCCGCCAGCCACAGTGCGTGCTACAATTACAGCACTCTTCGGCACTCTTTGGCAGCCACATTTATTGCGGTTGCTGCCATCATTATGACTTATTGTTGCCAGCGCGTGTTTACATGGCGTATGAGCAACGGAAATGAGAGGAAAGCCAAGGCGGAACATGAACAGTAGAAGAAATGAGAGAGAAATGGTAAGGAAAATGTTTTTAGAGCAGGAAGAAAAGATATAATAAGGTTTATTAAGGGGTTTTGTGCGGTTTATGTCAGAGAAAATTATTTTGATTTGTAATTCAAGGAATAAAAGTGGAAATTAGAAAGAAAACATAGTTTTTAGAAAACTAATCATAAAACATAAATTCTTCTTGATAAATAAATGGGTATATTAATATATGTATAGATAGATAGATAAACAGATACAAAGATAGATAGATAGATACATAGATACATTTATAATAGATATATTTATTAATTTCTTAGGTGTTAAGTATTTAATGAATCCCTTAATAGTACATTTTCTTTGGGTGACTTTTAACATTTTTTGTGGGTTTTTTTTTTTGTGAGTGCCCCTCCCTTACGAGGAAGTCCTTCCACACATGTCCCCGGACTAGATACCGTCGATTTATATGCCACTTGGCAGGCTCTTGCCTTAATAGCAGCTCGAGAAAGCAAAGCGGATTTTGATGGCTACACGTCGCCAGCTCGCCAGTTCGCCAGTGGCAGCTTTCACTACTAAAGATCAATTTCGCTGCAATTTAAAAATGCATTTAACTCCGCCCCCCCTTTGGCAAGCTCATAAAACTATTGAGGCGTTGCAGCAGAAGAGCTCCGGACTCGAGTGAGTTACGCGGCGCAGCAGCCCAAAACGAGTTGGGAAAAACCTTTCAAACTTCTTATGACTTTTGCCAGAGAGATCTGAGAGCGAGAGAGGGGAGCTGGGAAAAAACTTTTGGCTGTTGAATAACAATAAGCTGTGAAATGGGGAAACGCTTCAGCCGTGGCCTAGAACGGCGGCAGAGGAAGCCGAAGTCCTGGTAAATGGCTTGGCAGATAAGAGCAGGTAGCTCTGGCAATGGCAAAGCGCTTATCTGGACACAACCACGCACACACACATATACGTATATGAGCGGGAAGTGGGAATTGAGTCCTTAATGTGCGGCAGAAGGATATGTCGAGAGTTTCGGTTGGTGGTATGAATTATTCTGCCCGCAGCAAGGTTAGACTTATTCTGAATTATAACCTGACACTCTGATGATAAAATCTACGAAAAAGTGTTCTTAAAGAGAATGTATAAAGAGATTATGAGTTATTAAAAGGTTTTTTTTTACATGGGGTAATGTGTATTTAAGGGAATTTTCATTGAAAGCTGTTCTTTTATTATCTGGGGAACTTTTTGGCTTAAATATAAATAAGATATTTAATGCAAGCTGAATATGTAAAACAATACATATCGTATGAAAAGATATTTTAATATTGTACTAAAAATATATCAAGCTTACTCTGTTAATAAAGCTATAAATTACTTTTTAATTCATTTATTTTCAAAAGCAAAACCAACTGCTAAGTCATTTCTTTAAATTAAAAGCTGACCTCTATAAGAGAAACTTTTTTACTCGATGAGTTTCTTTAAAAAATTGCCAAGCACATCACTGACCTAAAATTCCAAAGGTTATTTCCATATAAAAGCCCTAAAAATCTTGAAAAGTCAATAAGCTCAGGCCCTGAAAAACTTTACAAATAAACTTCCAGACACACCTCTGAAATCAAAGCAAAACCCCTTTCATTTTTCCCCAGAGATCCTCATCATAAAGTGTTGGTCAAGGTTGTTCTTGTCATTTCAGCTAAGAGCTTCTGGCTTTTGTATTATGGAAATGCTTGTAATTAGAGACATCTGCAAATAGGGCCAGCAGCAGCTAGAGAGAGATGGCCAGAGCCGTAAGAAAAAGACGAGCCGGTGGAATGAAATTTACATTTCACTCTAATCCTTTGGCTCCGCCTGTCATTTGCACTCACAGCTTGCAAAAGGCTTGGCAGGAGTTCCGGGGAAAAGACTGCATTCGTTTGTACGTCTGTTGTACATTTTCATTTTCAACACAAAGTTTTGTTTTATTACCCCGAGGACACGAACAAGACTTTGTAACTTACAAGCCAAATAACAAGTTGGCCCAGCAACCAGCCAGCTCGGGCAATGGGAATTCGAGGAGGCCAAGGTACCGAGGGCCAAGGTTTGTTGCAGTTGTTAAAGTTAGATTTGATAATAAAATTACTTTTGCCTCCGCTGCTCTGCTGCTGCTGCCCAGCTGTCCTGCTCCTGTGATAGCTTGTTGTTTGTCTTGTTTCCGCTCTGGGCTAAGTCCAAGTTGGCCCAGTTTGCTGTCGTGACTTTGTAATGAGTCTCCGTGCGCTGCGTGACCAGGACTGTGTGTGGAAAATCAATCATAGTTCTAGCAGCGTCTCCCCGAACACGAAACATCAAGATATGCAATTAGTGGCATTATGTTTGAATCTTCAATCACTAATGCACTGCTCCCACGCCTCACTTAATCTCGTCCATTATGCAGAGAGTGACTGGACGACAGCCAGCGTGAGTGTGTGTGTGTGTTCCTAAGGAACTGGCTACTTAACATGGAGCTCAAGACCGTCTCGAAGTCCATTCGAGGTGCTCAAGGAGACGGAGTGACCTGTTAATGGATTTCCCAGAATCCCCGAGAGCAGGATATCAACTCTAGACTGGGTTGTCCATTCAAGAGGGTGACAAGCGGCTCATTACACAGAAAATTATAAACTAAATATGTCTGGTAATTAAGAATAAATTAATTTGAAAATATAATAACAAATATTATATTGTTTTGGAATATGTTAATGTAAAGATTGAGATTTATAAATATTATAATAACAGATATTTGCTATTTCTCTAATACATAAATACAAAATATTATTATTGAAATTTACTGTGTTTTCCTAATAAATATAGTAATAAAATTAAATATAATGTCTGTTACTCTAAAATATTCAGGAGCTAACTTAAAACCCTTAATATCTAAAACGATTTATTTAACATTTAGTAAATTTATTGGGAATTATTTCTTATACCTTATAGTATAATCTATACTTCGTCATCTTTTATGGAGTCTTAGGTATATATTCAGGGCTTTTAGTTTTCTTGCAGTGCAGCTCTCATTATATACAATTTTAATAAGAGATTGGCTTGTTGATATTTTGGCTTGGCTATGAATATTTCGGTTTGGTTACATAATAAAATGTTGACTTGCTTACAACATAGGTAAAGAGTTAATATTAAATGTAATACATATCTGTTTTAAATTTATTTTCCAATGATAATGTTAAAGAAAGCTTCTCATTGATTACCAGCTTTTTTATATATAAACAACTGAAGTTATGCATCTTTTATACATTTTTATTATTACTTTTCTTTGGACATTTACCTTTTAACATTTCAATTTCAAAACCTTCTCTCTCTCATCTACCCAATCCATTTAATTTACAGAAATTCCCACCATTCTCACCTCGTAGCCCAGACCTGTTCTGCTTTAATATTCGCAAAATGTGCTTCCATTTGCAAATTCTGTGGCCAAACTTCTGTCATTTGGCGAGAGAGCAAGATGCAACCGCCGTTTGCAAAGGACAGCCTGGATGCTTGTTCAATCAATAAGTGACTTTGCGCTCCTCTCGGTTGGACACAGTCGCTGTTGCTCGGACAGCAAATGCGTTTAATGTGTCGAGCAGGGGACAAGTGGGACCGGCCTTCTGCTGTTTTTCAACCATAAAAGATGGGACGAGGCATGGCGGACTCTGTAGTGCCCAATCGATGGGATGAAGTGTTGCATGGACTGGTGATTGGAGTGCCAGGCGCACAATGGAGTAGCAGTCACCAGCTATTAGGCAGTAGCCCTACCGGTGTGCATGTCCTGCATGCACACACTTTTTCCCACTCCGCTCGCAGGACAATTGGTGGGCTTAAACCCCAGGTCCTTCGTTGCTTAGGCACAGGGCTTTGTTTTGGGGGAGAGGCCTGCAGGGTGAAAACTCACTTAAAATCGTTCAGTGCGTAACGTAAGGGTCCGCCTTCCAATCTGGAGCAGGACCAGGTCTCACCGCTTTTTGTGTGACGTGACGTCTGCTTTGTAGAAACCCCGGCAACAGTGACGCAAAAAAAAAAAACACACACACAAAGAGGGGAATCTGCACTTAAAGCCTGTCCCCCCTTCATCCGCTTTAAGGTCCCTCCAACCCATTGTCTATGCATGCAATTTTCACTTTACCCGAATGCGTGTGCTCGCCCTGTGAAATATGCACACGCTTAAATTGTTAATCATACGCAGCGTGGACCGGCGCGGCGCAGTTTCCTGCTGTCGCGCTCAACCAATTCCCTAGAGAGCTGCCCGCCTGCTGCAGTCTGGGTCCGAGTGTGTGAGATAGAGCACTCGCAGAAATTATACCAGCCAAGGAAGCCATAATTCTTTTTTTGGAGAACAAAAGAAAGGACACAGGGAACCGAGGGAATTTAAGGTTTGGCTCTACAATTTCTTTAAAATGTTTGAAATCTTGAAATATTTCAATTTCTAAAAATTCCTAGGAATAGTAATAATAATTTAACTAAAAGGTTTTACTGGTCATAAGTTTCTTTGATTAAACTAAAAAGAATTTGTTTTAAACCCTAATTATGCCATAAATTATCCTTAAACTTGCCTCATATAACTTTTCACCTTAAAGAACCTATTTGAATACCAAACCTAAAATGATATAACGTCACAAAATTTAAGCCAAAATAATGACAGTAATCTCCATCTAATTATTAGTTTTTTTTTTTGTAGTCCCTTTGATGTTTCAACAAGTTATCATGGTTGATTTTGGGGCCGGCGGCTAATGAGCCGCCATTGGGTGACTTTGGCCACAGATTCCCTGCGGCGCAACGCTGTCAAAGTCTCGCTTAATGCCATTACCCAGCCTGATTACAGTAATTACTGGCAAAAGTGGCCCGCCAAAGTTCATTGCACCGCAAATTGAGCGCTGCATTAGCTCATGACAGTGTCTCCAGTCTAGACAGACAATGGTAAATGGCCCGAGTCCGGGGCTGGGGGCTGGGCATCGCGAGTCAAATTAATTGCTAAACAAAGACGTTGATGCATAAAAGGACGAAATTGCTACAAGGTACAAGGTTTCCTGTGAACTTTTAATTGGTTTTTTCGTTAGTGTTTTTTCTGGGGGAGAAAATTGAATTGGAAAGGAGATGTGAGCGTAACAAAATATAAATTGAGCTAGAGGTAGCTCTATTGAAATAAATTGAGAATAATGGAGTGAAGCTTTAGGGTTACTATATTCCAAGTTTTATTAAAAATTTGTATAAGAAAGTTAATATAAATTAAATAAACTAAATAATAAATACTTTAATAATTATATAAGGATTCTTACTTACTTGAAAAATATTTATACCTAAGGTCAATACTAGCCAGGAATATAATATAATATTGTTTAATTTTATCTTAAACTATTATTACCTATTATAAAATAAATGAACTCATAGAATTTCACAACTTTTACTGTAAGAATATTATAAATTTCCATTCTTAATTACAAAATGAATCCTGTATTTCCTTAAAAATATTTTAAAGCTCTTAGCTAAGGACTCTGTTTTCTATTCACAGCCTGGCAGCCCCTTTGATAAGCTTCGTAATCCTCTTATTACAGGGCCAAACTTGTGCCAGCTCAGAATTAATTAAGTTCAACTTGCAATCGCAGTTGTCTCGAAATCCCCTTGAGGTGGAAAGCGTCTTCATTAATAATGCTCAACAGTTTGGACATGTTTTGACATTTTGCGCTGCTTTCAAGGCCTCGGGTGGACACTGAAGCTGAAGTTCACCCACCCAAAACCCACTTAGGGGATTTTATCGTGGTGCAATTGTATATATACAGGCCAAAGTTATATATCTAATTAGGATTCAATTACACGGCACAACACAAGTTATAGATGCTATTGTGCTGGTTAGACCAGCATTGATTTCCACACTTTGGTAGGCATTAACTCGGAAATATCCCAAATTATTTGCATGAATTTTGTCCTTTATGAAAATCTGTAAATGCATTTACCGTAGCGGTTTCTAAGAGGCTTAAATTAATTGCATGTACGGTAAACAAGGCCTAATCTGGATTATTTAGTTTGGGTAAACAATGGAGGTGCTTTAAAGGTTATTTGCTGAGGTGTAAGAAAGACAGTTAAAGTAGCTTCTGCTACAAATATATCGAGAAATTTATTTCTCAAGGATGAAAGTCCTATTAAACGCTCTCTACATATACTACTGTTTCATTATTCCATTAACACCTTAATTATGCTTCATTATTTACGCTTTTCACTTTTTTTCTGAACCTTTTCTTTTTGGTTTTGCTAAAGTTAATGCTTAATAATTCAGGGCAAGGAACTGTGCCTACAGGCTATGCAACATGAAAAATTGTATATTCCTTTTTTTTTTGTTTCTGCGTTCGTTAAGCGCTTTCCATAACTTTGTGTGTTAACTTTTTTGCGCGGTTGGGTTTTTGTGGCAAATTTACACGAGCAGGTGTGAAATGTAAATGCGCCCGAGTTACTGCTCCTGCCACATACACATTCTCTGTTACACACACATACACTCAGTCAGAAGGACGAGTCGCACATGCGGCACACATTTGGCTTTGGAGCTGTGCGCGAACTTTAATTACTTTGGCCAAAGTTAAAGGCGTGCACAAGTCTCGTATAACTTTTTAATTAGTTGCCTGCCATCGCATTTGCCTTCAAAGCAATCAACGCGTCAGCAATCGGCACCAGCACGTCGTCCTGCCAGCACGGGGTCAAAGGAAACGGGGATTTTGGGGGGGGGGTTAAAGTTTTCGGGGCAACTTGGTTAAACGGTTGTCCTTCGCAGAACCGCCGGGTTTACACGATGTTAACATGCAAGCGAAAGTGCAGCGGCAAATAATAATAAAGCCATTTGATGTCCGACAGTGATGGCAGACGGAAAGAGTCAAGAGTTATACACAAATTTAATATCGAAAATAGGGAGAGTTTATCGCAAAATATAATAATAAATAATCGTTAATCTTGCTTGAGTTGAATGGAAAACTATTGGGTAAAATTAATAAAGATTTATTAAACATAATTTATCGTTTCATAAATCGATTGATACTAGTATAAATATTAATAAATTACAGAACAGGTAATTAATATTTAACTGAATGCTAATTTTGAATAATTTATTGGGGCAAGGAGTGAAAAATTTCAACTATAAATTTATGAATATTTTATCTTTTAAGTTATCAAACAAATATAATAAATTATACACAACTTTACAAAACGGTTGAGTGTTTCTTAAATTAATTATGCTCTTTTGATAACAGATTTTTCTTGTAATAATAATACCTTTTACCAAGTTTAACTCTCTATAAATGCTTTAACATGAAAACCCATATGGCCACCACTGCCTGGCACCGTCTTGGCTCTCCCTGGATGTCAATAAAACGTGGCTAGGTCTCCGGTGAGCAGGATACGCATCAGAATGTTGACATTGTGCCTGCCGCCGCTGGTTGCAATATGTCTAATTTATTCATGCGCCGCTGACACCGACACCAACACCCTCTTAACCCCAGCCCCCAGGCCCCCTTTCGACCCCGTTTATGAGCTGGCTTCTTAATCAAGTTTCCGAAATGCATGAGCCCCCTCCTCCCCTCCAGGCCATCTCGTTGGCCTTAATCAGCTGAGGTTATGACGGCCAACGGGGCCTCGATATGTATGTAAACTCATCATCAACCGAAAGCTGGCTAATTTGTAGCTGCTGTCTATGCGGTGCATTATTGGATTACGGCCTGAAGGAGCCTGAAGGGGGCGTGGCATGGGGCGTGTCTGAAGTGAATATAAATAAGCCTTAACTCGCTCTCCATCCGGCACACGCAATTGCGAATGTTTTATGCAATTCGGCGTAAAACAAATCACATACGCAGCACATGAAAGCTCAATGGGAAAGCAATTGAAGGTTCCGGGTAAAATTACGATGGAGGTAAATACCCTTTTGAAGGGAGTTAACAGGATGTGGGTTTTGTTAAAATAAAAATACAACGAATTAAGTTAAAGAAACGGAAAGCTAAAGCTAAGTAACTCAAATAGTTTCTGATAAATGCTCTTTAAATATTTTAACTACATTTCTTTTAAAGTTTATAGTATTTTATTTAATTTAAAATTTAATTCTTTTTATTTATTAAATGAGTAAACACTAAGATCCCTGCCAGAATGCAGAGTATTTCGCATTTCCATGATTGCCAACGTTAGTTGACTGAACGAATTCTCCAGCGAGTGCGTACGTGTGGAAGGGCGAGTCAATCAATCAGCCATTCAAGCCATTTAGTCAGTCAATCAATCAATGCGCTGCCACTGGACGTGCGCGTCATTCTAATCGAGTAACATTTTTTAATGTGCCCTGGAAATGTTGCAGGAGAGGGCCAACATGGCGTATAATCAATATTAAAGTGCAAGGAAGCTCAGATAAATCAGATAATTCAACAGCTTAACACGTAACTGGCTGTAGCAATTGAGATAATTTCAAGTAAAATTGTTAGAATAAGACTAAACTTAAGGGGAAATATCCTGGCAGACACCTACTTTGACCTGCTTAACTTGCTGAGCTGGCACATTTGCCTTCCAAGCTTTATGAAATCTTTATGTGCAAATTATGAAGCAATTTGCCAATCCCCAAAAGGGTAGCCAAACTCAAATCCCAGCCTGAAAACAGACTCCAGGCTATGGCTTCCAGGCCACAAGGCGCCCGGCAAACATATATAAAAGTGTCCCCATGAAGGAGATATGCTATATGCACAGTGCCCAAGGCTGTGAATTGTTCCGTTAAAAAAATTGTATTTTAAGTTGAAGAATTCAATATCCTTTAAAAGATTTTAAGTTAGAAATAGATTTAATTAATTAATTAAGAAAAATATTTATTAATAAGCGAGGGAAAATATAAAATATTTTAAATAGTTAAGTTCATTATTGAAATCTTTATTAATAAAAAATACCTTATTAGTCTTTTTCTTTTAACAAAAAAATTCAAGAAATTTAGGAATATTCTTATTAGTATTAAATATAAATTGTATTTTGCAAGAAAAACCAAAGATAGAGCATAAATAGTTCACCAGGATCAACCAGTGTCACCAACAGATCTGAGATGCTGAAAGGCCACAGAGCTGGGTGACTTTCAGAAGGAGGACGAGGGACACAGCAATTGAAATGGCATTAACATTTAGCAAACGGCAATGGCATAAGATAGCAAAATGCCAGAGACGCAGCTGCACTTGGCCAAAATCAAACAATTTCGTTGAGCGTCTGCGAAAATTGCACGTCTGGAAAGCTGCATTCAAGGGGGAAACTCTGCTTAAATTCGAGTTTTAGTTGCAAACTGCGAATTGCGTGATATATATATACACGTTTAGGTATAGGTATGTGTGTGGGTTTGCCGGGCACGTTTCGATTCGTTCCGTCGGATTTCATTTGATTTGCCGCCTCAATTGCGCACTTTTGTGCGGTCCAAGTCAAATAGTCAATGGCAATGGCAGTGGCACTGTGGCACTGGCAATGCCAATGGTTCAAACCATTCCTCTTTGCTTGGCGCAATCACTCGAATATTGAGTTTTAATTTCCGGCGTCTTTTTGCCAGCTCTGTCAACATCTGCCGCCGCAGGATATTAAAAATGAGTTGCATTTTTCTACTCTACACCCAGCATTAGAATATTTGCACTTCATTTGCATTCTGGGGGGTGAAGTAACACTAATGAACTTGGTTAAGTAAGCATCTCGCCGGCTCTCCTGGCATTTATTCAAGTTTATGTGCAGTAAATAACACAGAGCATCACCGCAGTCTGCAGGTAATGCCAAACTTCCGGCTGAGCCAAGGACTCCAGGCATTCGGACTTGGCTACTCTTGCGCCATATCACATGCCACTTCATTAGGAGGGGAGGTCTACAATCCAGTGATGCCAATTTGTACTTTTTCAGGCCAGTTCTAAGTATTTATTTTTGAAGAAAATATTTTTATTAAATTTATAAAATAAAAGAGAAAAGTATATTTCTTTTCTTTATTTATTTTTTTCAGGAAATTTGTATTTCTTTAAAGATTTTTAATAAAATATTAAAGAAACATTGTAATATTCATTATATTTTACAATTGTTATTACTTAATTCTCCTTTTATTCCCTTTTTTAAATACTTTTCCGCCAGCTCTGTTAAATATTTCCCTCTTGGCGGACCGGAAGGGGTTTAGCCGGCTCGCCGGGGGTTCACAAAAACCATCAAGCCTGTGGCCAGGGCCACTGACCAAATACCATTATTAAAGTCGAGCAGCTTAAAAATATGCATGGCGTAGCGTGGAGAGTGGGTGGCAACCACAGCACACAACAGTACAGAAGCAAGCACGGCGAGTGCAACACAATAGTGGCTAGTAGCTCTGGGCCCACATTGCGTATACGTAACATATTGCACTACGGCTATTTAAATGTATTTATGCAAACAGCAGCCGCAACAGCGGGGCGTTGACTAAAGAGCCATGGTAAGGCAGACAACGCACTCAGCAAATTGTCAAAAGCTGCTTACTGATTTCCATATAGTAAGGAGAGCACTAGAAATAAAAAAGTAGAGAAGTAATGGAGATCCTCTTTGAGGAAATTAACTTTTTGCTTTTTTAAATGTTAATGGTTATGTAGTAAATTAAGTAAATTCCTTGCCAAAGATCTTATTGTATTTTTCTGTGATTTTTCTATGGCATATATAACCAAATTTCCTTTCCTAGACACACATTTCTTTAACATTTTCTCCACATAAACTTTATTTATTTAATATTTAAACGTTACAAGTAGGAAAACGCTTACAAGAACTATGCAGAGTTTAAAATTCATCCAACTTCATGTGCTGTTCAGTTACCAATTGCATAAATTTCCATGAAAATTACGTATGCCATGGAAAAGGCGATAAGCGGTGGAGTTTCCAATACAGATATATCCGCTGCATGTCGGAGGCGATAGAGCACAGCCTGGAGAGTGGCAGGGCCAATAAGGAGCTGCTACTGCTGCTGCTTAGTGAGCTCGAAAGTGTGCAACAGCTTGGAAATGGTTGCCCGACCAACGCACACGCGGCGTATGCGCAACGCTTTGTCAACTTGTTGTTGAGTTGTCGACGCCGTTCTGTGGCTAATGGCCTGTCCCTTTCGGTCTCCCTCTGTCCCTGTCTCTGTCTTTCTATCTCTCTGTCTCTCTGTCTCTGTAATGTCCGTCTCGATGTCGCCTGAGTTCCAAGCCATCGCCTGCAACAAATGCTGCAAATGAGCTGACAGAGGTTATGATAGTGCACATACTGCCATAACTCCGGTCAAACTATCTTCTGATGACTGCTGACTGGGTGTGGTTCCTTAGTCCTCCCTACTGCTGCTCCCTGTTACTGGTCCTGCTACTCCTTGTGCCATTAACCATCAGTAGAACGGGGTTCAATTAAAGTGCCAGCCATTAGTGCAGGGACAGGCATTTACATGATGGCCTCGCGCTAGCTTAATGGCTTATGCGTCGCCTTAGCACTCACTTCATATTCATTTTCATTGCACTTCCCTTTACCTTTCCTTTTACCTATCCTTTTCATTTCCATTTGGCCCCTGCATTTTCATTTAATTACGCAAAAACGCAGCGCACACCTACAGCTCGTGCATTATTAGACACATTCGCACATTGTGTGCGCGCCTGCGAGTCCCGGACAAAGTTGAAAGGGTTCCCCATTCATTTGTGCCCCGAACAACGGAGCGAGAAAATATGCAGAGGCGTGTTTGAAGAAGTTACAAAAGTCATATATTGGCTGGGACCTGAGCACAGTGGTCTAAGGTGGTGGAAAAGGCTTATAAATAGGGATTAATAGAGGAGGTTTTATTAGGGAAAGTCCAAAATTAATGCAGTTATTAGGGAAATGCCTTACAATAGAATTTTATAAGTGAAAAATGTCGAAAGAAATATTTAAAAAATATATACTTTAATTTAAGGACACTCTTTTAAATATGGATTGATAGACATTTTATTATGTAATAAATGCAGTTACTTACGGGCATGCCGTAAAATATTAAGTTGTACCTGAAAATGAGAAATATTTAAAAAATATATACTCTAATCTAAACTAGTGGAATACCTATTGCCAAAATTAAAAAAAAAGGATACTTTGAATTATTATATATTTTGAGTAAGGACTTTCGACTAGTTTTAGATCTTAGAGAAACCCCCTTTCTCCTCTTAAAATTAATTATTTTCCTTATATTTATTTCCCATCCCACTATGCCCTGTGTCAGGCACCAAAAGGATCCCTTCATTATTGCTTTGTTTATGTTTTTTAAGCATCTGATATATTGGCAAAGTTTCGCCCTGTCTGGAGTGCCAGCCAGCTAGGTCCTCCTGTGCAAATGAAGCAACTCGTAGGACATACGCGCACTGCAGTCTGACAGCTCTCCATGCACCTTCCCCTCTCCAGTGGCCTCTGGACTCCCTCCACTTGGCCGGACACCCTTGCTTTGTCCACTAATTGCCTAAAATATTTAAACAAGTAATACCTCAACGTGCCGCTACACCCGTTTGCTGGCTATTTTAAATTTGATTGTGCAGGTAAATATTTGCAGACTGAACGCGGAGCCGGAAGTGGGTGTCCTCACTCGACGAGCGACCATGTTGTGTGCGGTTTTTACGGTTTGTTTGTGCGCAGTGCTTTCCTTTTTTTTCCCCGCACAAAGTGGCTTAGCATTTGGCTGCTAGGCCATTTTTGCCATTTGGCCAACAAATGCGTTTCCAGGCTCTATCTCAAAGTTGCAGCCTGGCTGGCCAAAAACGCAGCACCAAAAAAATCAATAAAATCAACAACAAAATATATTTTTGGGCCAAAAGCAGCAGCAAGCAGCGAACATAAAATATGCAAAAGCCAACGAGGCGGCGTAAATGCGGTTAGATTTATTTTTATAGATGCCAACAGGCCGCAGCCCAGGCTCAGGTAGAGCTGCTATTCCAGCTAAAAATATGTATAACAAAAGAGGACTTCCTGAATGGATTTATGCAGGCGAAAAAGAGGTAACCCACATATGGAAATAGATTTTACGCATATCTAGACTCGAAAACCCGAAAAATGTCAGTATGCATTAGGCCATATCACAGTTATGGACTAGGCCTGGGAGATACAGTGTTTGGGCCTCAAATTAAGCTGAGTGCCTTTAAGCCAGTATTGAATAGTGAAAAGAAGCCAGAGAGAAAATAAATAAAGTGAATTCGTGCTCACTTTGCCAAGAGGTAATAAAATGTTTTGCTAAAAGTTGTTTCTGTTTCTATTAAAACTAAAAATAAACAAGGAGGATGGCATGTTTGTTGAAACAGAATTTTAGGTACTCTATTAAAAGCTAATAAT